>JASFDE010000465.1:0-12097 GCA_036937135.1 Nidula niveotomentosa | reverse complement strand
CATATCTTCTTATCTTGAAATCCATGTGGTTCATATCCAGGTCTACCTGTCAGTATGAGCTTGAAGCACCTTGGAAGCTTAGACCAGAATGTGAGTGTTTTCAGAAATGCTTTAGCCTGAGCATTCTGGGCCAAGTCAGGCTCACACTCATCTAGAGCATCAAGGACAATCACAGGCAGAGAATCACCCAAATTTTTTTGATGAATAGTCAAGAGACCAGAGATCAGGCTTTTGAAATGGGATTCAATGCCATCCAACCTGAAGCCTGGTTTACTCAAGCTCTCTACAATGCTGCTTTTCAATCTAGGGTTGAACTTGGCAAGATCATAAGCCACAGTGCACCAAACAGCTGCAGGGTTAGTTAAAGTAGTATCTCCTCTCCTGAACAGATACCAGCCACCCAACCTTCCTTGAGTAGATAATTTTGAGACCAAGCTAGAGGCCATTGCAGACTTTCCAGATCCTGGGCTGCCAGTGATCCACATGATGTTTGGAGTATCAGGAGCTAAGATACCATAACAAGGATGATGAGAACAATTATGAAGTTGCAGCCTCTTGAATCCACATACCAAAATCAGCCAACCGTGTATCAATTTGGTCAAATAGCTCTTTTCTAGTCCCTTCCATGCATTCTGGCCTATATCAGCTAGCAATGTCAGTTGGCTTCAGCTCCAGAAGTCTTTCATCCATATCACTTAAAGTGTTGTGAATAATATGGTCACCACCAACACTGATGAAAGTTGAGCCTTGAATTGCAAAATGTGAAGCACTGTCAAACATTGCCACCTTGCTGGGTGGAGGTGATATCTGTTGAACCTGAGATGAAGATAGGTGTGACCTGGATGTTAAATGTTCTAGATGATTACCATGAAATGTGAGACATTGTATATGCTCACTGATTATCAGTGAAGCTCTGAGATACTGACACAGTTGCTTGCTGGTGTGCAGTTCCAATCATGCTGGTAGGAGTGTGTACATGTGAAACCTTGGTTGAGGGAGCATTCATCCTGTCATGTTAAATGCTATCAATGGTTACAGAGTGGACAGGAGTTGCATTTGCACATTATACCTATCATCTGCAATGTTATCACAAATTTCATCCAGAATAATAGCTACATCTGTTCCTGCTGCAGTGCCCTGAGGCATTGACACCCTTGGAATAAGCTGCTGAGATGCAGATGCAGTGCCTCCACTAGATGCTTTTCTTTGCTTTGAAGGGCTTCTTGGATTCAGCTTTGCAAGGATCTTCTTCATGGTGGTAAAAGGACAAGAGCCAACATGTTGTCAGATGCTGATGAGTGCTGTGAGGTTGACAAAGTGACAATTTCATTTCCCATGATACATAGTCACATGCACAGACCTTACTTGCTCCACTTGCAGTCTGCTGAAGATTGCTACTGAAAGTGATGCATACCTGTGTAATTAATGGTCTACTTTGTCATAGATCATAATGATGTTTCTATTTAGTCTTAAATAGGGCTGCCAACCATACCTGTAATTACAGGTTTACTGGTTGGGTTATGGGTATGGGAACAAATAACTCAGTCAATGTAGAATAGACTGTATAAATAGGAATATAACTATGGGAACAAATAACTACAAGATATAGTAAGTAAAGTAAGAACACATAATGAGATGGAGTACTTACCTCAGTCAATGTAGAATAGACTGAGGTGGTACAAAATTGAGTACAGACCTATATACAAAATGTATGAAATATAGGAAACTACATAAATGCAAGATGCTGCTAGTCAGCATTCTCAGTGAAACAAATATTTGGAACATAAAATACACTAACTACGTACAAACAGATGGTGGCACAATATGATGCCACTGTACTAACTGGTTTGTTATTCAAATACTCCCCCTCAAACTGTGGATAATCCAAATGCAGTTGCAAAATGCTTTGCTTTTGTGCTTGGGAGTGCTTTGGTGAGTGTGTTGGCTGTCATCTCATTTGTTGGACAGTAAATTAATTTGATAGATTTGGTCTTGATGACATATCAAATGAAGTGATAGCAAATATCAATATGTTTGGTGTGTGCATGATAGTGTCCAACTTTTGTGAGCATGATTGCTGATTTGCTGTTGCTAAATAAGGTAGTTGGGTCTCAGAGCAGTCAGAAAATCTTGCCAATCAGCCGGCATGGCCACAGTGCTTCCTTGGCAGTGTGGGTTGCAGCCATGTACTCTGCTTCCATTGTTGACAGCATTACGAGCTCTTGCTTTTTTGATGACCACAACATTGCTTGTCACAAACCAAACTGGAGGCATCCCAGAGGTCACATGATTTGCAAGTCCTGAGGATGGAACAAGAGTAAAGTACCAAGGCATAACTCGGAGGGCACCTGAATGAATCAGAGGTGCAAGGACATAACCCTGCAGGGACCAGGACTTGGCTTTAGCTTATAAGAAGCTGCATCTTCCACAATCCTACTTCCTGAATTTAGATGAAGAAGTTAGTGAACAATAAGATGACAAAGTTGCAACTCAGGAGGTTCCTTCATTGCAACATCAGAGGCAAACTGAGAGCAGAGAGCAAGTAAGGAGTAGAGGGAATCATATAAGCAATTTACAAACTGAAGTACACTACTGAGAGTACTTCAACTTAAATACTAATTATTGAGTCTTGGCACTAAGTGCCAAAAGGAAATGATAAGAGTAGCAAGGCTCAGAGGTACTCTTGTGATGTGAGTACATGTGGAGACCTCTGAGAGAATGTAGTGAGAACAATAAGACTAAGCAAGATAATGGAATGGAAAGGATCATGTGAATGTATCATAAGGAATGAGACCATAAGGTGAATATGATATGAGGAAATAATAATGGAGACTAAGAAAAATAAGAATGAAGATAATGGAGCATATGAATGAAGTATGACAAAAGGTTCTGATAATGTTCTGAAGTATTGCCAAAGTGTCCCAGTGGTTGATGCATATGCTTCTGGCAGTTGTAGTGAGGTCCAGAGGTTTGACTGAGCATTGCAAACAGGATATGACACTGCTCCACCATCTACCAAGAAGACATATCCTGAAATTGCTCTCCTGTGGTCTTGTGATGTGCCATCTGCATCTACATAGCCAACTAGGCCATGGTTTCCACCTCCAAAGACAAGTTCCAGTTTCTGCATCCCCAGTAAGTATCTAAAAATTCACTTTACTGCCTCCCAATGAATCCATGCAGGATTATCCAAAAACTGTGCCACTGTCAACACTGCAAATGCAATATCTGGACATGTCCCCATGGCTGCATACATTAACAAACTGACAGCCTCATGGTATGGGACATTTTGCATGCATGCAATTTCACTCAATTTTGCAGGGCATTGTGTTTGGGATAGTGGCTGGCTTGGATCCATCACAATGGAGGACGGTTTTAGGTCATTGAAATTGTAGTGAGTGAGGATGGAATCAATATAGGCATGTTGGGAGAGGGATATGGTCTTCTCTTTGAGATTTTGAGAGACCTTGATTCCTAGAAGCTGGTTGACTGGCCCCAGGTCTGTCATACTATATTTTTCATTTATTTCCTTCTTGAATTCATTAATGAATTTTACAGAACTTCCTGTCACTGCATAGTCATCAATGTGCACAGCCATCATGATCAACTTGTCTTTGACTTCTTTGTAGAAGACTCTGTGGTTGGCCTTGGACTGTTTGAAACCTAGGTCCAAGAGTGCATTGTACAGCATGATATACCAGTTTTGTGCCCCCTGTTTCAGCCCATACACCATACAGTGCTTTCAAGAGCCTGTACATGAATTGATGGCAGTTGGTGACCTCATAGCCACAGATTTGCTCAAGATACACCTCTTCATCATTGGCAAGGACAGAGTTCAAGAATGCAGTATCAAAATCAAAACTTTTGATGGGCTAGCTGTTGCACACAGCAATGGCAAGGATGAGTCAGAACAATGCATGTCGTGCAACAGGTGCATAAGTCTTGTAATAATCAAGGCCATATATCTAGGTGAATCCTCAGGCAACTAACCTTGCTTTATACTTCTCTATTTCCCCTGCAGCATTCTTTTTTATTTGCAAGACCCATCTGCAGTCAACAACATTCTTGCCAGCTGGTTGCTCAACAAGTTTCCAGGTGGTGTTTGCATTGAGGGACTTTAATTCAGCCTGTATGGCCTGTTCCCATTTTGGCCAATCAGAACACTTCTACACCTCATTGAATGTTGGTGTTAGACCTTCTGTGCCTTCCATCACCACTTCCATTGCAAAATCTTTGACACTGACAAGCTTGCAGGCATCTGTATTGGCAGCATCAGCAGTCTCAGGAACTATCTGCAAATCTTTTGGCAACAGCAATGCACTCAGGCACTTGCTTGTCCTCCCTTTGTCTTCACAAAGACGTTGGATGTATTCCAATTCATATTGGATGCATTTGCTTCAAACTTCAGTGGGAGCTTCAAACTCTTCACCAAGATAATTGCTACACAGTGGGGATGAAATGCAAGCTGGAACATCAGGGATAGCAGCCTCCTTTACAGTTAAAGCTTGGGGCAGGGATACAGGTACTGTGGAGGGGTGCTCATCCTCTACAAATTCATTCTCATCCTCCCCCTCAAGCATCACTCCATTGGTAAGTATCTCTTTGTCATAAATAAATTTTACATTCCTTTCAACAGATACTGACCTCTTTTCAGCCCAGAAAATGCAATGCACATTTGCCTCCTCATTGAAACCAACCCACTGGCCAATTTTTGTGCAGCCATCAAGTTTCAAGCCATTGGCATTGTGAACCCATATGCGGCTGCCCCATGGGTGAAGACCTTCAACAGCAGGCTTTTGCCCCATCATTATTTCATAGGGCATTGTGTTGCCAAGAGTGCATGTCCATGTCCAGTTCTTCAAGAAAACTGCATGTTGTGCTGCTTCTCCTCAAAGAAACTTTGGCAACTTGCTATCATGAAGCATGGCCCGGATCTTCACCAGAATTGTCCAGTTCAATTGCTCAGAGATGCTGTTGTACTCTGGCATGTCATGTAGCACCATTTTGTGCATTGTTCCAGCCTTCTTCAGGTGAGCAGTAAATTCATTACTGAGGTACTCTCCCCCTTGATCTGACCTCAAATACTTTATAGGAACCCCCTTCTGTGTCTTCAGCCAAGCCTTGTATGTCTGGTACCACTTAAAGGCTTTGTCCTTCTTCTGGATAAGGTAAAGTGTCAAATATTTGCTGTGATCATCAGTAAAGCTAATGTAATATTCTTTCCAATTGATAGTTTCAATGGGTGCAGGTCCCCAGAGGTCAGAATGCACAATGCTGCCAATATTCTCAGCTAGCAGCTCATTGCAGACCTTCTAAATTGGCTTCCATGTTGCCTTTGCTCACTTGCAAGACTTGCAGACAGTAGCCTCCTCATCATTGAGTGAGACTCCTGTCACCAGGCCCTTATCTATGAGGCATTGTGCTGCCTTGTGAGCCACATGACCCATTTGTTGATGGAGTTCATTGATGCTCATTGACTCCTTTGCCTTTCCAGCAAATTCTGCAGAAGTAGGACAGGCAGTATACACATGGTAAAGTCCTCCCTTTTGCTCAATTGTTCCAATAAGGTTTTTAACTTTATCATAGATGCAGCAACCTGCATTCAAGAACACAACAGTTGATCTGGTGCTGGCAATTTGGCTGATGGAGACAAGAGTAATGCCCATGTTTGGTGCATACAAGACATCCTTCAAAAGGACTCAGGATTTTATGTCTCCCTTTGGTATGTCCACATACATGTCTCCCTTTCTGAGTATGTTGAATGAGTGTTTATCTGCAGCTGTAATAGATTTTGGCAGGATAGATTCATAATTTATGAATCTATGCCAGTGGCCAGACATGTGCTGTGATGCACTGGAGTCATACAAGTTGATATCAACAAGCTGACTGCCCAGGCCTTCTGATGAAAGCATTGCAACATCAAAGCTACATGTATATGCCTTGTTGCTCATGATTTCAATATTCCCAAAGACTGAATCACCAGCCTCAGAATCAGTTTTGTTGCTGACATCTGACTGTTCATTGTTGGAATCATAGACATCAAAAAGGTGAGAAATCTCCAGATCTTCATAATCCAAATTGCCATCAGCTAATCCTGCAAATAGACCTTCTTCCAAAAAATCAGCAACATGATCCTCTGCATCTAAGAACCAAGCTTCCTCCTTTGTGTCCTCTTTTGGTTTTTCAGTGGCAGCTGTGTCCTTTGGCTTTGACTTTCCCTTTTCCTTTGATTTTGGGCCTTCCCCTTCCTTTCCACCTCCCTCTGCCCAACAATCAGACTTGTAGTGTCCATTTTTGTGGCAGTTAAAATACTTGACATTTTTCTTTGAGTTTGAGTTGCCCTTCTTCCCTTTAGAAGAATTGGCATAGAAGGCTACATTATCTTCCTTCCTTCTGCTGCCCTTTCTGAGTGTGTGGCACTTGTACTCATCAGTAAGAGTGTTCATGAGATCATCTGAAGAAAGTGAGGTTCTGAGAACACTTGAGGTAGTGTTTACAGCTGAAATATAAGCATCAAATGAGGGTGAGAGTGAGCCAAGAATAATAGCATAGAAATTGTTGTCAGATGGAGGGTGACCCATTGTGGAGAGGTCCTCTTGCATGGTCCTGAGCTTGTCAAAGTGAGTGTGAATATCTCTCATCCTGGAGCCTCCTGTGTAAATCCACGGATACCATCTGTGATTTGTTCTGGAAATCATTAGTGAGTGAATTCCAGATCTTGAGAACAGTTCCTCGCTTGCAGATCTTCATAAACAGTGAGTCTGGAATTGTCCCAGCTATCTGCTGCTTGACAATTGCCTCTCCCTGCCTCCAAGTCTTAAGTTCCTTCTTCCAAGTCTCTGTTGCAGCAACCTCTGCAGATAATAGCTGACACAGACCAGTAATTGAAGCACCAGCAGTACTGCCAGGGGATGGTGGTCCTGTTACTGTGACAATAATATTACAGTCGACAATTGGGTCAAGAGGTTCAACCTCCATTCCGTCCAAGTGCTTGAGGAGTCCTTGCACATCAATAGACCAGATAAAATGCTCCTTATAGATAACCCAGTTTGAGCCTGCAGCTTCAAGTTTGGGGACTCAAAGAAAATTGTCACCAAGCTTCATAGTGGTAGTAGACATTGTAGAAAAGGATATGATAGACACAAAATAGAGCACAGTATATTTTCTTTAATTGCTGAGAGCAGGACCCATAACCTATGGGAACAAATAACTCAGTCAATGTAGAATAGACTGTATAAATAGAAATATACCTATGGGAACAAATAATTACAAGATATAGTAAGTAAAGTAAGAACACATAACAAGATGGAGTACTCACCTCAGTCAACATAGAATAGACTGAGGTGGTACAATGTTGAGTACAGACCTATATACAAAATGTATGAAACATAGGAAACTACATAAGTGCAAGATGCTGCTAGTCAGCATTCTCAGTGAAACAAATATTCAGAACATAAAATACACTAACTACATACAAACAGATGGTGGCACAATATGATGCCACTGTACTAACTGGTTTATTATTCCAATAATGGGTTATGGAACCTGTACCATAAGCCTGGAAGAGAAGTTGGTACAGGTATGGATACAGGTATGGGTCGGGTTTGACACCATAACAGGTGCCATATATGCACCATAACAGGCTGTAATGGCTCCATTTAAAGATTAATTAATATCAGCCCCTGTAGCACTGTTGATGATTTCATACATGTTGTACAATCCAAATTAATCATATACCTGGTGAAAAATAGTGCCATCAGGCATAAATTCATCCAATTGAGAGTGAATTATCAACAAATGACTAATTCCCACACTTTTGATTTTACATCTTCACACCGAAAAGATGTGATGCTTGATAATTAAAATAGCTTTCACCATCTCTGTAAATTTGCTCCACTCCTAACCTCTTCAAGGTAAGACTTCTGCCTTCTAAATCCCTTTATACCATTTTTATTTGTCTTGTATACTTTTGATACCCTGTAAACCTGTAAGAAACCTGTAACAGCCATAATTACACCTGACCCAACCTGTAGAGGGTAGAGAATGGTCATTATGGGCCAGAATACAGCCAGACCTGTACCCATAACAGTCTGAGTGAGTACAGCCTGTACCTGTTACAGTACAGGTGGCAGCCATAGTCTTAAATGCTAGCTTCCACATCTTTCTGCTCTTGCCCTTTGCACAAATCTGATCACCTTTGTTGATAGGCATATAGTTAGTGTCTACAATATAATACCATTAGATCTGCCCCTCCAGTTGACAAGAACATGGAAGATGCAGAGCCTGATGTGCAATGCAGTTATTAGCAGGAGGCACACAGGCAGCAACAAAACATATGGTATTCCCTCTTTGCCTGTGTCCTGCATCACAGATCCTTGACACCAGTGAGCTCCCTGGAAAAGGAGGGTGCATTGCTATTGACTCAATACTGCTTATGGAGGTTATCATTGTTAATAAAGATATTGAAGGCATCAAAGGCAAGAGCTTTAAGCTCAACAAGGTCAACAGCAAGAGCAAAGGGCAGCAGACTTGCAGCAGATTGAGGGGGATCTCATTGAGGTCCACAAAACCCAACATTGCAGCAAATAAGGGGAATCCAGAGGGCTGGTCATTGTAAAAGTTATTGCTGCTGCTGGATGGAGGTCAGCCAACATATGGAAAAGAGGCAAAAGAAGAGGAGCAGTGTACCTTTCCATTTGGCCACTGTTGCATTTCTTTCATCTGCCATGTTCTGTCAGCCCGTCAAACACCCCCTTGCTGGTAATGAAGGTATAGCAACAAATATCCCTCCTGAGGAGATCTCACCTGAAGACATGATATTGGTAAATGCCAAGGGAAAAGGAAGGAAAGGCTATAATGCACATTTCCTGTCACCTGTCTCTTGATGCTACATCTCTATGCATCCACCTACTTTCCCTCACACAATGAAGAGGCTTCAGATGTTTCATCCCCAGGGCAGAGAATGTGACATTGCCACCTATGAAGATGGGCATGAGGTGATGAAGAATTTGAAGCTATGATATGCTGGAGGATCACGGGCGATGGTTGTGCATGATTTGAGAGCAGCACTGCATGCAACCTGCACAGGGTTCAATGATAGCCCCTGGGGCTGGATGAAGATCAACCAACTATTGTAAAGAGGCAGATAAAAAATACACATACCTTTCCACTCACCTGACCTCACACCTACCTTGAGCATCCTCCATGTGCCATGCCATCAAACTGTCTCTCCCAGAGATGTAGGTATGGCAATAGATCTATATCCTGAACAGATGAATCTGACAATGAAATCCAGGTAAACACCAAATGAAAAGGAAAGAAAGACCATAATGCACCTGTCTTATCCTGCATATTCTCGATTCTTCCTCTGCACATCTGTGTCTTTTCCTCTTGATGACCTTGAGTCCCCAGATGTTTCTTCCACATAGTGCATGTTGTGAATTGAGGTTGTGCAGTGAATAAGAGAATGAACTGATTATTATTTAGGTCTCTTACAGAGGTCCTTATATACTGCTATACAAGTATTCTAGATAGCTATGGAATCTAACTACTGAGTCAATGCTTGCTAAGACAATTACTAACAATATTACTAAGCCCAAGATAACCTCTTCAATGATGTGCCAGATGTAATTCCAACAGTGTACATCACCATTGACTAGCTTGCACCACATAACCTGGATCTCTGCTGCAGTGGAACCAATGCCAGTCAAGCAGACACCTCATGCATGTCTGAGCAAGGACGTCCTGGGAGGCGGAGTCAAGGTGCTGACAAAATCAAGTGCATACAGCTTTCCTTTACATAGAAAGATATCACAATTCAGTACCCATCTGTATCCAATTCTTTCCCAATAGCTGCTTCATGCACTAGCTGCTTGCACTCTGGAGACAAAGCTCTTGCTGATGGAGCATGGTCAAACCAAGGATGCTGAGCCGGAATGGCATGGGGGCAATCCAGAAACTTTGTCCTTGGGGATCTTATTGAGCAGGATAAAAATCTACAGTAGAGAACGAGGGGAAAAAAAGATTGACCAGTGAGCGAAGTTCCATATAAGATGAAGGAAATGCACGTAGGTGGGCCCCTGTACTATGAGGATAACTAGCCAACTAAAGCTGCGACATAATCTCCCTGCAAGCTGTCACACACTGGTACATTGACGGTTAGAAAATTAGCTTTAGGAGAATGAAGAAAAGCTTGCTGTTACAAGAGCACTAATGTGTTGGGGGAATGTGCAAGTTCAAGTTGGCCACAAACAGATTGGTGTCGATGGTGCAAGAAGAAGGAACACAGAGTTGGAGCATTTGGAGGCATGGCCATCATGGTTAAGTACAACTGGTGGGAGATTACAGTGATTTCGCAATGCAGCATCATTGGGGGAGTTTGTGCCTGGCTAGGAGAAGGTTCGGCAATAAATAGTGTGTCTATATTACTGTCATTAGCCATGAACTGTGTTTGAACCTCACCAGTACCTCCCAGTTGCCAATGTGCATTGTGCTCAATGCTCAACTCAGTGACAAGGAGCAGCAACTCCAATTTGAACAATGTGCAGACACTCTGCTGAGTTCAGGCAGAACAACTATTTAAATACCATTTCAGTCTACTCCTTGCACATTACAATGCAACTATCTTCAACCTGCTGCAACATTCCCTCAGGCTGTAACCTCTGGATCCAAGCCTGAACCTTGTACCAAGGTTCTGCCTCACCCTGATTTTCCCCTCCAATCCATTGTACAACTCTTTTCTGTTGGTGGCAGCATAACAGCCCTGGCATCTTCGATGCAAGGGCCTGTAAGAAAACTAGATCACGAAAGCTCAGTCTGTTTGTGCCAAACAACTGTATTTGAAGAATAGATACCTAGATCACGAAAGCTAGGTAAAGTAAAGTAAGTAAAAATGCATAAGTAGCTGGTAAAGCTCACCTCAGTCAGTTTGCACTAAATGATTGAGGGAGAACGATGCGAGAGCATCCTTTATCCTACAGCAGACCCATGTTCAATTGAGATGCTGCCCAGTCCCTTTTAATTCCACCAACATAATATTCACGCACAAACAGTACTCTATTGGCCTAATAGTGGCGGCAGGAAAGGAGCATGTGCCATTCTTGCATGTAGAAGTTCACCAGGAAGCAGTGGGTGTGAATATCTTCAAGAGAGACAAGGTATTGTGCTTCTCATAACTTGAAAAGAACGTCGCTATGACTGCCCTATGGTTGTGTGTTCGCTTCTAGATGAGGTAGCATGTCTGCAAGGGGGTTGTAAGACTTCATTTGAAGTGAGCTTCTGAAGGGTAGCCGTAAAATTGGATAGGTAGACACGATAAAATGGGGTATTCCAGTAGAGTGAGAGGTACAATGTGCAGTTTGTCAAGATGCAGACGAAGAATGTCGCAACATACAAGTTGGAGGTCGCAGTTCAGGCATGCCATCCGGCTTGTATAGGCGTGTTTAACAAAAGCTTTAGATTAGGATGAGAAATCGCCAGGAACGGAGATACTTCTCCACGTGGAACGCGATCGATCGATCAGCAAAGTATTATCCGGCATGACGCGGCCGGCTCTGGTTGACTCACAAAACAGACGCGCGCGGCTTTGGGCAGGCCAGGTTTAAATATCCTCCAGCCCACTGCCCTGCAAATAACGATCCCGATGGCTTCCGAATCCCAGCCTCCGACACCCGCAGAGTCCATCCTCAGCCCCTCCACCACGGGGCTGCATATCCCCGAGTCCAAAGATGGGTTCTTCGGCTATCCAGAGGAGAAAAGTCTACAGCATGTATGTTTTGCGTTGAATTGGCACGATGTTTGATCAGCTCGTTCATCGTTCATCGAAATATCCGCACTCAGATAGAAGAAAAGTACTTGGCGCATAGGCGCGGCTCGGACGCACCATCGGATGTGGGCAGCTTCAAGCTGTCTGTGCAGGGATCGGCCCCAGGCGACATTGTCGTTGAGGAGGAGGAAGTCCAAGTCGGCGAAGCGCATGCTCATGACACCGGTACGTCCTCTTACAATTGCATCTTAGATGTGACGCTCACATCCATCGCCCAGATGCAATCTTCACCTCCGAACATGCCGAGCTCTTCCACGCGTTCCAGCGCTGCCT
>JASFDE010000464.1:0-12103 GCA_036937135.1 Nidula niveotomentosa | reverse complement strand
TGCAAGTAGCCCCTTGAAGATCAGCAATAGCAGAGGCCTCACTTTGACTAGAAGCAGCTGAGCTGTGAGATATAGAACAATGAGAAAATTTGCTGATGGAGCAGCCACCAGTATAGGCTGTGAGACTAGAGAGCTCTCAACCATGCTTAAGACCAGGTATTCCAGGATTTTTCCTGGGAGTGACCTCAGTATCAATAATCATACCTTCATTCTCCCCACTATTTCCTCCCTCCTCCCCCTCCTCCCCTTCCTTCTTCTCAGTCCCACTCTCAATCCCACTCTCACTTCCACTCTCACTTCTGCTCTCACTTCCACTCTCACTTCCACTCCTGCCTTTCTCATCTTCCTCACTACTCTGAGACTCCCCAGATCCTACATCAACACCCACTTTTCCCAAATTGATATTCTCTATTTGAGAGCCCAATGGTAGAAGACTTTCCTCTTCATTTAAGGAATCAGTGGTTTCTGCAATAGCATGATGAGAAGGAGTGGTATTGGATATGAGAGACTGAGGAGGAGGAGCAATAGAAGTATTCCCATTCTCCAAAACTTGTTCTGTTCTTTAAAATAATTAGGGAATATAAATATATAATAAAACAAGAATATTGACTCTCACCTGGTGAGCTGTTGAGGTGGACCTTGAATTTCAGCCCTCTTATCCTCTTCATGCCTCTGAGCTGATGTTTTCCTATATTTAAAGATTTAATAGAATGATAACAGCTAGAGATTTATTGTTACACACTTTTTATTCCTTTTCTTTCTATCCACAGCTGCTCCTTCAACTCTGACAGGGGCAGTTGAGCTCTCTACAGCATCTTTTCCCTTTTTCCCAGTTCCTCTACCCTTGGCTTTCCCCTCTTCCCCCATTTCCTGCTTCTTATCAGCAACCCTGGTGCTTGATCTGAGAGATCTGGGCTTGTTTGATTCAGCTGCTGAAGCTGGGGCTGAGTTTGAGGTTTTCCTGGTTTGAATGGGCATATTGAATGTTGCAAAGACTTTGGAAAGTAATGAAAACAGTAGTAAGCAGTGAGTTGCAGCAAATCTGAGTGGGATCACAGAGACAGGGAAGAAAGACTTCATCGATCGATAGCTGAGTATTTGTGAAGAACCAGATCAATCAATCATATGACACCAAAATGAATCAATCATTCACATACCACTGAATCGAGTTCTTATTTTCATGCCCCAAAATTAGGTTGTGTTCGATATTGCCAAAGAATCAATTTGTATTCATATTCTATTCAGAGATATACAATACTATACATATTCTAATTAGACATATATACTACTATATTAAATGTAACGAGGAATGAAAAAGAGAAAGGAAGGGACACACCCAAAGAGGGCAATGGGCAGTGTGGACAGGGCAGGGCAATATGAGAGTGTGTGGTTGGGGATGGGGTTAGATTGCCCTTGGCACCCACTAGACTAATTTAGAAATAAATTATCTAGATTTAGGTATAAAGCACTTATGCACTTTATATTTAGATCGAGCTCTCCATAGCCTGCAATGCAATGTGTCGCTCTCATGCTAGGTATTATAATAGATAGTAAAGCATCACCTGTTCATTAACATGCTTTACTAAGATGATGGTGTGATAAGTCACCATAAATTTACTAATGTAACAAATATAGGTGGATTTTACTAATATTTAATCCACAGGTCATGCATCTACCTAATAAGTAGCGCAAGAGACTCTAGAAACACGCCCTGAAGAGCTTTAAAAGCAAAACAGGTGGTGCTGTAGAAATACAACACCTGTTGGCTTGTTTTACCAGCCCCCTCTTCCACTCACTCTTAATGCCACCCTACTCCAGATAGTCACCTATCAACAATGAGTGATGATGCATTGAGAAAATGTAGAGGTAAAAATCTTGTTCTTGCAATTTATAGCCAGAGAAATTAATATTTGATGGGAGGGGCTGCCAAAATAAAATATAAATTTAGGTTTAGACGATGTGCAAATTAGAACACAATTCCAGAAATAAAGAACAAAGATTCCAGTCATATGAATAAAAATATATAAATTTGGAGGGACAAGGGACTCATACTTGCCATGCGAAGCAATGGCCCACTCCACCTAGAAAAATATTCAATCTTCTCACTAATCATCTGCTCTGTGTCTTGCCGCCTCGCTTATATTTTATTGCCACTTCACATTTCCACACACCTTGAATCATGTGATTCTAATTATCAATGTATTCAACACGAATTAATTGCACATCATTTCAACAAAAATTAAACTGAAAATCATTCAAGGTCAAATAGAGGCTTTCTCTTAAGAAAAGGACTCGTAACGCCGGGCAAAGCCACGGCCCTCATCCCAAGTACAGTGGAGACTGCCCTATATATTAATATATATATACGAGTTTGCTCATCATTTAACGACGCTCTACTCACGTGGCTAGGATCGGAAGTCCAATACAGCATGCCAGGTATTTCGGCTGCATCAATCGACGATGATGTAAATTTGACTTAATTTTGTCTCAAAGATTCTTAGCTTAGATTAATTTCTCAGCTAGCCAATCTGGAGCCCTTCTCTTCATCAAAGGGAACTAACGGAGGGAAATCTAGTTGAATATTCAACGAACACGCAGCATATTATTATTATAGGCCAGCTCAAGTGTTATATCGAATGTCTATGCACATAAGTCAGTGAGGGATCTGCAGGTGGTGCCAAGCTCGCATACCACGTGAATGGCAATGGAAGTACATAAGCAGCAATGCCTGCATCTACCCAGCCAGAAACCGAAATCAACTGGCTATGGACGTTTGGGTCGGTGGTGTAGTAGTGGCTTCCAGCAGCATTGTTCCAAGCTCCGAAGAGCGGAACACTTGAGCAAACCTGGGTGGAGTACACATATCCAAGGATACCTTGCAATGAGAAGCCAGGCACAGAAGGGGTATCACCATCGGCGGATATAACCACTACGTAGTCCGTAGTCGTTGAATCAAAGAATCGGTATAATGGGGTTGTGAAGTTTTGCTGGGGACCCCAGGCAAGGAAGGCTTCGCCTTGGTAAACCCATCCAGAAGTTGGACTGCCTGTTATTCCGGCAGTATATCCCACCACTGATGCCAGGGCATATGCGGCCTGTCCGATGTTAAAGCCCTGGACGAATGGAATAGCAACGGAGGGGTCGGCGCAGGTGTCTGCTGAGCGACGCTGTTTCAAGGTCATCAAACGATTCAGGGAGAGTATAGATAAATGCGCATACCGCCGGGGCTGGTTCAGCAATGGCGCCTGGGAGGGAAAACCGGGTCCACAGGAGAGTGGTCGCTAACAAGAAAACGTATTTCATATCTAAATGAACTTTGGAAGAGAGCGTAGAAGATCACGATTTTAACAGTGAATACAGATCTACTGAAGATAGAATATGGGTGAACTCTGGTCCTTTTATAGCGTTCATGAGGAAAAATAATTCTTAGTTTTTGTTAAACACATCAATCGTCATTTTATCTCGTCCATTTCCAATCCAGTTGGCTGTGCCTTCCAGTTAGATTGGAACACAGGTCAACCGGTGGCAGGAAGGCCACCTCGCGTCCTCGCTTTAGACGTTTGACAGACAGATCACCAACTTGATCTATGGAAGATGGGGACTTGCCTGGTACAATAGCGGGAAATCTGCCTTCAATCTGGATTAGGCGCCTGGTTGACATAATCTCCCAACCAGCGTCTAACGGATACGAGTAACTTATCAGGGAAGAATGGAATTCAAGACGCTGAAAATATTCGCAAGCTGAGCGCCGTCAAAAGGTGGGGCGAGTTATTGGATGAGTTGAGGGTGTTCACATGGTAAATTGCTTGTGGATTACGAAAAATTCGGATAGAAGCGAGTCAATTCCGTTGGAATTCACCCTATGCTCCTGTGGGGTGACGACGACATGAGACTGAATGTAGAGGTCATTGATCACCGTATGGCATTATATCGGAGAAGGACCCGCAAAAGAGTTCACATGCCACCTATGTAAAGGACGCCTAGATATATTGGCAAAGTAAACGTTTGTTGTACCATCAATTCGTTTCCTGTCGATTCCATTTCTTCTGTCCTGTGCAAGTTGCACTGAGCGACTTCGGAGAAAATGCAGGAATAAACATCGGTACTTCATGTGCCGGGATGCTAATATAACTCGAAGTGGTCAATATAATTATCACTCCGGGGGCCGGAGTATTTAACAACTATGATAAATGTTTGAGAGATATTTAAATATACGCGATAAGTTGAGTGAAAAGGTATATCTATGAGAAATGCACCTTTTTCAGTTTAAGAAACTTGTGAAAAATGCAGAATTTACCTCAAGTTTACAATTAGCCGAAATTTCGCATTCCTCAGCAGTACGTGCCGGTCCATGCCAGTCTGTGCAACGTCTCTGCAAAGTGTTCAAGGTCCGTGCAAAGTTATCCGTCAAGGTCCTTGCAGCATGAGTTAAGTTCATGGCGTGTGTAAAAGTCTGTGCATATTCAGGAAGTTTATATTATTCATTCAAACTATAATACTGCAACTTAATATCTTCGTCAGTTCTAACTTAGATACAAGGTAAACTGTATTTAGTTGTATCGACAAGTGCAATTATATCAACATCTACTTCCTTTTAATGTTTTTTTTTCGCTTTTTGAAGTAGGATATGACTGGTATCAATTCGTCGAGTTCATCGCATTCGTCTGGTGTTGGAGACTGTGTGAATGGATTTTTCCAGCTCAAGGATTTCACCGATAGGTGTCGAATACCAGTTCCCTGAGAATTAAACGAGCCGAGATATTCTCCATTACAAGTGACACTGTGGGAAGTATAAACAGGAATCTTTGATGGGTCAAAATCACTAAATATCATTGTGGCCGAAGGACTAATATTTGCCGTTTTTTATACGCCAATAATTAGTGTTTAAAAAATGAAAATTTTTATCATAAATTGGTGTTATTGGAGTATCAATTTTTACTTCTTCTCAGAACAGGAAAATATGCTATTTAGCATACAAGAGGATGTGGTATTCGATATACAGGAGTATGTTCTGCTCGCAGGACCGCTTTTATTTCCGTCATTCTGCAATAATATTCGACATCTGTTGGTATCAACGTGTAGTACTACGCAATAGAAGAGATAAAGAAGCATGATAGATAGAAGCCAAAATTAATAGATAAGAGAATTCTAGAAGCGACCTTGAATTGAGTTATTTGGAGAGCGAAGGACAAAGATCGTTCGTGGAATGAATATCACGAACGTATTGAAATGAAAAGCCAGTCCGGCCAGATTAGTCACCGGCCAACTGCAATACTGATTACTGTGACTATAAGGTCAACTTTGAATGGTCCGTTTTGCAACCTTGAAGCGAGTTGATCGCCGTAAAGGAGACCAGGTGAAGGTAAAGGTGACTAAAAGATCCAATCAGTGGTTCATGCGGCTCTTTTTGTTGCCTCGCAGCTTACTTGAAGGCAGGAATCTTCGATCTCAGGAACCGAATCTACAAATTTATTGAATTCTCGCTCTCGATACGCCATAGTAGACGGTCCGGGACCTGGACTGGCAGGTCGAGAAGGAGAGACTTCGAAGAGAGAAGGCTCTGGTATCTGTTGCACGTGTAAATGAACAAATCCATATAGGCGTAAGTGGATAGAAGACAACGTACCGGGGCATCCTTCCAAATTTGAGATCTCGCATGACTTGATGGATCTGTGTCTTCCGTCCTGACACGAGCAGGCAGGCTCGAGGGGCTCCCAAGCTTCTTAGGTGCTGGCGTAAACCATTCATCTAAAATCGGTACACCGGAGTGGGAGTTCTAGTTTGCATTGCAAAGATCAGTCGTGTTTGTGCGAGGGTAACATATAAGAAGTACATACCTGTTCTTTTTCCGAATTGACATCCCGCAGGAGCTTCTAACTTTTAAATCAGTTTCGAAAGATCAAAGTAAAAGGAGTCCAAATTACCTTCGCTTTCCGGAATTGAACTCGTTGCGTAGTGTCGTCGAGTCGTCCATCATCAACTCTGTCGTTGAATGCATCCCCAAAAGCTGTGCTAGCCTGTCTAGCGGCTATTGCTTCAAGATAATTTAGATAGTAAGGTACTTACCTTTGGAAGATCACCTTAATCCAAAGTTTTATGAACTTTGTGGGGATGATACAGCTGTATTCCCGTGGGAACGTACCATTTGAAGGCAAGCAAGGTGACTTCTAACACCACAATTAAAGCATCTAACATTCTCCCTCGCTTTCCCCTCCCTTCAGATATAATCAAAACATTTTTGGATACAAAAGTCGCCTTGGCTGGAAACGTGTAACGTGATCTGAGACGTTTTTTTATATATAATTGTACGTGCATGCTTTTATAGGATAATATAGTGGAGTGGAATTATGCGATGATTGGTCAGTTGGCTTATACTTTTGATCCTCAAGTCAGGGGTTCGATTCTCAAGCAATTTAATAAGTTAAATAGCCGCAGGCCACCTCCCGGTTTGCCTGCCCCCAGATTTTGCCATGACAAAGGCTTTATAAGACATGGCCCGCCTTGCAAGGCTTGCCTTACAAGGCTCGATCCGAGGTTACAATGCTAACTCTCATCCTCAAAAGACATCAAAAGGGAAGCAGGCTATATTTTGCCTTATTACCATTATAAGGATTTCTGGAAGTTTCCGCCATATTGCTTAGGTTTATAACTCGGCCCGCAAAACAACGACGATGATATTGGAACTCAGTCTAGCCTAATATTAGGCAAACCTGGATGAGGTCCCATTTACCTGCATCAATATATTCGTCTTACCAAATTGTCGTTAGCAAAATAAATATCTTTCTGCCCATACTTCCTCTAATTCCAGCTATCCATAAAATATTTTTATGAAATTATATGAAATTTCTGATGAATGATACCTGCCGTTGTTTCATTGCAGATCCTGAGGATATTATCATTGTCCGCTTTGATTCTATTTAAGTTGAAGTCAGTTAGATCCTACTTGTTAAAGTATAAAAACCAAACTTACTCCACGAGGTCAGACTACTCTCTTCAATTTGCTAACAGTCACGTTGGCCGAAAATGGAATTGCTTTTGTGTAGAAACCTGCAGCAGGCTGGATTCTTCTTGACTTCAATGGAGAATAATGGCAATGCGCAGTTGGAGATCATCCATCCATCACCTGATTGGTGTCGTCTGTATGAGGTAAAGCATTAGATTAAAAGAAATCCGGTTAATGATCGCTATACGATCGAACCTCTGGTGTCTTGGTACCATCCTACCTAGGACGAGCAACAACCGAAGTTTGGCGCTTGTTCCTGTTGTTCGACCCAAATATCATTTTACGTAGACGCTGTGGATGTTTTCTCAACTTCTCACCTTATCAAACGCTCATCTATTTATATTTTGACGCTTCCTCTCCTATGTAGGTGTTTTCTCTCAGGCAAGCGCTTCCTTCCATCAAATTCTAACCTTTCAGCCATAAACTTCTTCCTCGTGTAGGAAGCGCTCAATCAATTTGCATCTGCTTTCATAATGTCATTCCGATCATATGTGCTACTTCCATGGTGAATGGCTTGTGAAGGTAGTCCCAGCTGCATACAACGATCGCACATCAAATGAAGTCAAGCTGGTGAAGTGACCTATCTAGTCAATGTTGGTGCTTTTTTCATCTGAGTATATACCACAACTATTCAGTCGTAAACGTCCCTCCAGGTAGGAAGCGCTCAAACACTTGGCATCTGCTTCACAATGAGAGGCTATTCATATTTACGAGTTCCATGTCGAGTGTCATGTCAGGATAGTTTCAATTGCAGACGATGACATATTCAAGGTACTCAATTCAAGAAGAGTTAGGAACTACAGTACAACTATGCTGCTTACATACTATTCTAAATGTTTATTGTTAGCTAAATGGGTTATAAACTCCTTACTGAGGAGTCTCTCAGGTTTCATTATAATATGATAAACAGAAATATGAATGAAGTGAGCACACAATGCATGAATGTGGATTAGAGTCTGTGAAATGCATATGTACAGGAAAGTTAGTTTAAATCAAGTGCAGTGTGACTCAGGATTGCAGAATATGTAATCTATTCTTGGAGAATTAGTGTCTGGGAGTAAGTCCTGTGCCTCATAGAGATGCATGATACAAAATATAGAAAGCATAGAATCATTTGTACTAACCTATATTCAACAAGACATGGCAAGACAATATGAGTTGAAGAGAAAGCATATAATCAAATGCTGATCTACTACAAGTCCCTCAGTGTCTGAATTATCATTTCATATATCTTGGAGTTCTTCAAGGGTACCTGTGGGGTTGACCATGGTAGCATGCCAAGATTTTGGAGGGCTGATTTTAGACCACCTCTGTGATGCTTCTCCAAGAATTCCAGCCAATACTGCTATCACACACTCCCACAGTGGCCAGCTGGGGTTCCTAGAGTGAGACCTTTTTGATCCTGATACAGGTTATGTTAGGGTCTCTTGAACATACCTTTAGGATGCTGAAATATCCTAGGAGAAGACAAGGCCAGACCATCTAGATTAGAACCAATGAGGGCATAACTTTAGGAATCACTGCTGTCAGGGGCCATCTTGCAATATGAGAGATCAGGTGACTATGGGATCATGGAAGGTTGTTTCAGGCTGATAGTTGGGGTCAGGGCTCTAGCATGTGTTCTCAACTGACCATCCAAAAATCAGCTCATATAGGGTTGCCCAATCCTCAGTGGCCACTCTCTAGCCCAAGCTGAGCATTCAGCAGACCAGATCAGAGATCAGATTACCATGGGAATGTGCAATGGTAGTATCAGCTGAAATTTTGGTAGAAGACTCCCATTTGGTATTCAGAATAGCCATCTAAAACTCAAGGGATGCTGCCAGCATCAACAGACATATAGTGTAGTAGCTATTGTTGCTGAGTTAATGATATTATTATGTAATTTGAGAAGGTCAGGAGTTTGATCCTTGTTGGTAGCACTGATTTTTTATTTATTCATATATAAGTATAATAAAATCCAGAGACCACCTGGAGTACAGCTGGAATAAAAAAAATGAAGTCCAGGTGATTCATTCCAGTAGACTCCAGGTGGAATCTAGGTAGCACTGGACTCCACCTGGACTCTACCTGAACATAAAATCTTCTCTGCTGTGTGGACTCCATGTGGACTTCAGGTGGACTTCAGGTGGACTCCAAGACTCCAGCTGGAGTCCAGCTGGACTTCAACTGGACTCCACCTGATTTTGTGAAGGAGTGTAATGACATCAATTTTTTAAGAGAAGGAAGACCACCCTTGGAAAATTGCAAAAGTATAAGAAGGAGTATAATCTTCTGCTAGAATAAGTTGGCTTTGGAAGTTTTTAGAGACACAAAGACCATCTGCTACACCTAGCAAGAATCCTGCCAGACATTATTTTTGAGTTATCTAGAGTCACTTCTTGAATAAAAATTCTATTTCAGACTTGCCCCCACAAAGTTTGAGAGGTTGTGAGCCTTAGTGAAGAATTGTAGCAATTCTATTGCTATTCTACACTACAAAATCCATCCACTTTTTAACCCGGCCCATCTGAAACATGGGCGAGATGAAGAAATACAGCTTGAGAAATGCCTGGTTTGATTGGTATATGAATAAATAAATAAAACAATTATATTAATCAATATGAAGGTATCCAAATTTAATGAGGTTTAATTCGGTGAGCTACGAAGGTATTTCACTCAATCTCACATGACAATCTATCGTGTAGTTCTCTTATCTTGTGAGATCATCTGCTTAGATGCGATTTCTGTTCCATTTGATTTTATCGGACCCCACCGAATCTACAAGAGCAGACATTCCACTAGGAGTCATTGCCATGTGTTGGTAGAAACAAGTTTTCAGTATCCTAATTCAAATGATCGCTCAGTGTGCATGATAAAATGAGTGAACTTTTTGTATTCTCCTACTATCAGGCTTCGCTTTACATTTTCTTGCATACATGAAGGCTAAATTATTACATATATAAATTCAATTCCTCCAATTTCTCGTTAGCAATATCATACACATGCCCACTCAGTTTCAGCTGCCTATCCGTCGAAGTGCACAAAACCAACCGCACATTTGCTACTTGCACGCGCACATTCAGCTCGACTAGCTCACGGCGTGTAAGACCCATGTTTTCTTTAGCAAGTTTCTTGAGGAAATGGAGCCAACTCCACAGTGACCAATGTAGAGGTGGTTGACCATTGTGGGCAGCGTCATCTTTTCTGGCAGCCTCATAACACGCGTTAACTCCTCCACAGTCAGTGTGGCCAACGACCATGATTTCTTGTATTTTTGATAGTGATATGGCATGGGCCAGACATGCTAGTGCGTTGCCGTCCATAGATTGAAATTGGCTATAAAGAATTTCACAGTTAGCAGAGAAGGTTTAAGGGAGGTATTTCGACCCAGACACACTTGGCGATGTTTCTGTGAACGAAGATCTCCTCCTGAGGTCTGAGTTTGGCTTCTGACACTCTAGCATCAGAGCATCCTATCCAAAAGATCTGTAATTTATTAGTATCATCCGTAATAAAAAAGAGTCAGTCAGCAACAAGACTTACAGTCGGTTTTTGTTTGAGAGGGGAATACCCAACACCCGCTCTTTCTTCTTGTGTAGGACTCTGTAGGGGCAAGTATGTCGCGTAATCTTCCATTACAGTGGACAATAAACAGATGAGTCTCTGACATAAAAATAAACGATGCGTTCGTAGGGTTAGTGTGTTAACAGTGAGCTGGAAGAGGGGGTGGCGAAACAGGCCAACAGGTGTTGGATTTCACCAGCACCGCCTGTTTTGCTTTTAAAGCTTTTCAGGACCTTGTTTCGTTCTTTCGGGACGGACTATTTTTACAAGTGTCAGCGAACAAAGTTCAGACATCCACTTACTTCATCCGGAGTTGAACTTCACGAAGCAGCTGATTCTATCCATAAAAGCTACACTGAATACCGACGTTGCTGAGATCTTTATTGCTAAGTTTGACAGAATTAATATTTTGAGAAATCCTCGTTTTGCAGAGAAATCCGGGGGATTCTGACATACATTGGCGGAAGCTTCTATTATTATGACACACGTCAGATTGTCAAAATACCTGGAGAGGATCTGAGGCCCTAATCTTTGTGCTCCATAATCACAGCAGAATGTGCGCCTTAGCCAGACTGTTCCTGGATTTCTAATCCAGATATGGCATAGTACCCGAGAGCGAACAAGTTATGACCATGAGAGCTTGGATAGAAGAACAAAAGAAGAGAGGGTTCTGAAAATGGAAGAAAGTAGTTCCATAATTCAAAAGCCACTTTTCCATTCACAGAAGCAGAATTGGATTGTGAATAAGAATAAAACGTGATTTTTGGCGTGAGGAGTTCTCTAGATTCAACGGATTTTCAAATTTAACCCCAGCATATGGCTACTTCACTCCTAGGGCTATTCATCTCGCAACTTAAAAAAATCATGTCTGTTGAAATTTCACCATAAAGCTATTTATTTGGACAAATCTCATTCTCTGGATCGGAGGTTCTTTCCTTTAATCCTTCAGGTTAAAGCTTCGCAAGGGCATGACCGTAGCTTTGTATGTACCTTGGCTAAATACCATTGGCAGATAGAAGAATAGCCAATTATGATCACTCGCGGCATTGAGGCGCCTTATCCATTGATATAGTCCAATCTCAGAGTACGAAGAAGGTAGTATAAACCCGTTACTTCATGTTCATGCATCTGGAAAAATTATATTTCACGTTGCCGGATGTGATCAATCAGTTGAAATGGTCAGTATGTTGCACTCCTCCACGAGATCAGGTGGACTCCAGGTGGACTCCAGGATGCCAGGTGGACTCCAGGTGGACTCTAGGTGGACTCTAGGTGGACTTCAGGTGGAGTCCAAGACTTCAGCTGGACTCCAGGTGGACTCCAGGTGGACTCTAGGTGAAGTCTAGGTAAAGCCAATACCTGGACTCTATCTGGACTCTACCTGGACTCTACCTAGACTGGAAGTATATATATAGACCAAATGACTACAAGAAAAAACTGGACTCCATCTGGACTCCACCTGGACTCCACCTGGACTGTGAGCATATATAGTGACCAAATAACTACAAGCAAAAACTGGACTCCATTTGGACTCCACCTAGACTGAGAGCATAG
>JASFDE010000463.1:0-12112 GCA_036937135.1 Nidula niveotomentosa | reverse complement strand
AAAAGGATAACAATGTAAGTGGAGATGACATAAGCAGAGATAAGAGAGATAGGAGTAAAGACAAAGTGGAGCAGAGCTTAATTGATAACCAAAGTGGACTTGTAATATTTAGAGGAATAATATTCAGAGCAAAACTGAAGTGGCAAGAAAGTGGGAATAAGTGCCTCAGAGATTAGTTAAAGCATATGGAGTTTGGATATATGAGTGCAGAGGTTTCAGAGGTGTAGTTTGAGAGAGAACAGGATATGACAGAGAACAACTGCTTTCTCTGGGAGGTCTTGGCCCAGGGGAGGGAACATATGTTCCTCCTAAGTGGGATCTGGGTCAAGCTGAGCATGATGGCAGATGATGCAACCGAGGAGAAGAAGAGGGAGGTATGTGAGGTGTACCAGAGAGGAGTGAGGATGGAGTCTGAGTTCAGGGAGGTTGGGAAGAAAGAGGAAGGAGAGGAGTCAAACATGCAGGAAGGAGCAGAGATGGAGATGGAGGTGTTGGTAGCATCTGAGGAAAACAAATCAACAGGAACAGGGAACCCAGAAAACCTGGAGGAACAAGAGCAGGTGGAAGGGAGCCAGAGGTTAGACAAGGTAAAAGGACAGGTGATGGAGTAAATAGATAATGGAACATTATAGATAGATTTTTTCTTGTTGTTTTTCTTGTGAACTAGGGGTTTGTTCATAGGCATTTGAATGCCAAATTTGAATCTTGGGCATGAAGCGTGAAAACTAAGTAAATGAAATGAATTTGAATGAAAGGAAAAAGAAGTCTATGAGGGGAGTTTGGAGAGAGGACCAGGCTTGTTTGGATATTTTGCATGGAAGTCAGCTACAACTTCCAGAGCATTTTCCAAATCTGTGGCAGAGGGCCATTCTGTTTATTTGTCAGTTCCTTCATATCTGGCCCATTTGACTAAGTATCAGAGAGGACACTTGTAACAGCAATTAAGTCTGGGGTCTAGGATTTCTGAGACTTCATACTCAATATTACTGTCAATTTCAACTGGAGGTGGCAGAGGTTGGATGCAATTAGGAATGGTATTATCTGTTGCTGGTTCAATCTGTGAAGTGTGGAATACAGGGTGTATGGCCTGCATGGAAGAGGGTAGTTGGAGAGTCCAGGAGCAAGTACTAGCACATGCAATAATTTTGAAGGGACCAAGGTATTGCTCCAAGAACTTTCTGGTAGGACAAGTTGTTCAGATATGTTCAGCTTTGAGGAATACCTTTTGACTAACTTTGAAGTTGGGTGCTGGAGATCTGTGTTTGTCTGCTGGAGTCTGATAGTGTTTCTGAGCTTCTGCTATATTCATCCAGAGCTCCTGATGAAGTTCATGAAGATCAACCACAAACTCTTGAGTGTGAGTGCTTGCAAGGTCATGTTAATAATGAATGGTAATGTTTGGGTGGTAACCCTTGTTGGTGTAGAAGGGAGAGATGCTGGTGGTAGTGCTCAGAGTGTTGTTATAAGCAAATTTGGTGAGAGGAAGGAGTTTGGCCCAGTTGTCCTGCTGATAACTGCAGTAAATCTGGATGTATTGTTCTAATGTCTGGTTAGTACATTCTGTCTGCCCATCACCTTTGGGATGGTAACCAGAGGTGAAATGAAGTTACATATCCAAGGCATTGCCTAAGGAGTGGAAGAAGTGGGAGACAAACTCTGAGCCATGATTGGAGGTCATATAGCTTGGAACTCTGTGATTAGCAAAGACATGTTGAACAAATAGTAAGGATAGTTGGGCTGAAGTAATAGTAGTGTGTCAGAATGAAAATTCTTTGCTTGGTTAGTCTGTCCACAATGACAAGAATAGAGGAAACAGGAAGCTGTTTGATAAAGTCCATGAAGATGGAATTCCACAGTTGTTATGGGATTGGGAGCTGCTTCAGTAATCCATAAGGTTTGTGGTGACAAGGCTTAGCATGTTGACAGAGCACATAGGATTTGCAATATTCCTTGACCATGGTCTGTACATTGGGCCAGGTATAGGATCTGCAAATGAGGGAGAGTGTTTTGTCTGACTGAGGTGAACAGAGAGAACATAATCATGTTTATATTGTAAAACATGAAGGTGGAGATCTTTGTGGTCTGGAACATATATCCTTTGATCCAGCCAGAGTAATCCAGAGGAATCTAGCAACCAATGAGGATGAGTAGGGATGGGAAGGTGGGAGGATGTGAAAAGATGTGAGGTGTATGACTTGCATATATCTATATGTAGATGTTCTATGTCCATTAAAACCACTGCTCAAAGCACAAGGAATGCTAGAATGGTTGCTCAGAGCAACACAGAGAGTTGAGACTGACTGAATACTGGCTGGAAATTGTGCAGGTTAACTTGTGCATAATTGCTATTTCCCTGTTTAGCAGTATGTTGCACTCCTCCACAAGATCAGGTGGTGTCACAAACTGAACTGGAGGTGTCCCAGAGGTCACATGATTTGCAAGTCCCAAGAATGGAATGAGAACAGAGTACCAAGGCATAACTTGGAGGGCACCTGAATGATTTGGAGGTGCAAGGATGTAACCCTGCAGGGACCAGGACTTGGCTTCAGCTTATAAGAAGCTGCTCCTTCCACAATCCTACTTCCTGAATTTAGACAAAGATGTTAGTGAACAATAAATTGACAAAGTTGCAACTCAGGAGGTTCCTTTGTTGCAACATCAGAGGCAAACTGAGCAGAGGGCAAATAAGGAGTAGAGGGAATTGTATGAGCAATTTACAAACTGAAGTACACTACTGAGAGTACTTCAACTTAAATACTAATTATTGAGTCTTGACACTAAGTGCCAAAAGGAAATGATAAGAGTAGCAAGGCTTGGAGGTGCTCCCATGATGCATGTACATGTGGAGACCTCTGAGAGAATGTAGTGAGAACAATAAGCTAAGCAAGATAATGGAATGGAAAGGATCATGTGAATATATCATAAGGAATGAGACCATAAGGTGAATACAATATGAGGAAATAATAATGGAGATTAAGAAAGATAAGAATGAAGATAATGGAACATACAAATGAAGTATGATGAAAGGTTCCAATAATGTACCAAAGTATTGCCAAAGTCTCCCAGTGGTCGACACATAGACTCCTGGAGGTTGTAGCAAGGTCCAGAGGTTCAACTAAGCATTGCAAACAGGATATGACAGATGGACTCCAGGTGGACTCCAGGACTCTAGGTGGACTCCAGATGGACTCCAGGTGGACTCTAGGTGGACTCTAGGTGGAATCCAGGTAAATACAATTTTTGATGTAAAATCAGAAAATGTGTGCTCTACCTGGACTCCACCTGGACTGGGTGCATATATAGAGACTAAATAACTACAAACAAAAAGGTTGACTCTACCTGGACTCTACCTAGACTCCACCCAGATTGTGAGCATGTATAGTGAACAAATAACTACAAATAAAAAGACTGGACCCTACCTGGACTGAGAGCATTACAGAAAAATAGGAGTAAATAAGGATAAATTCAAGAAAAGCATGAATAAATATGGAAAATTCAAAAAAAAAATAAGAATAATTGAGGAAAAATAAGAATGAACATGGAAAAATAAGAATAATTAAGGAAAAATGGAAATTATTAAAGAAAAATGGGAATAATTAAAGAAAAATGAGAATAATTAAGGGAAATGGAAATAATTAAGGAAAATTAAGAATAGTTAATAAAAAATAGGAATAATTAAGGAAAAATGGGAATAATTAAGGATAATTAAGAATAATTAAGGAAAAATGGGGATGAGTGGGAGTAGATAAGAATAAATTATAATATTAGAATAAATGTGGAAAATTTGGAATAAATAAGGAAAAATGAGAGTAAACAAGGATAAGTAGAAATAAATCAGGAAAAATAAGAGTAAATTAGTAAAAGTCAGGAAAGATGATATTAATCAGGAAAATGAATGAAATAAATAAGGATAAATGAGAGTAAACAAGGATAAGCAGAAATAAATTAGGAAAAATTATATTTAATCAGGAAAAATCGAAATAAATATTGAAATATAGTAATAAATATTATATTTTTATTTTATTTTCTATTATTCTAATTTAATTTATTTCTGATTTTATAATTTAATCCCATTGTTCCTTATTTATTCTTATTTAATATCATTTTACTTTATTTATTCTAATTTTTTCTGAATTATTCCTATTTTTCCTTAATTAGTCTAATTTTTCACATAATTATTCTCATTTAGCTTTATTTATTCCCATTTATCTTGATTTATTCTAATTTTTATTCAATTATTCTGATTTTGCTTTATTTATTTTTATTTTTCTTCATTTATTCCGATTTTTTATTTTTTTATTTTTCCTTAATTATTTTTATTTTGCTTTATTTAATCCCATTTACCTTGATTTATTCCGATTTTCCTTTAATTATTCTCATTTTTCTTTAATTATTCTCATTTTGATTTATTTATTCTCATTATTCCTTGATTATTCCCATTATTCCTTAATATTCTCATTTTGCTTTATTTATTTGATTTATTACCATTTTCCATTAATTATTTATATTTTGCTTAATTATTCCCAGTTTTCTTGATTTCTTCCTATTTTTCCTTAATTTGTGCTTAATTATTCTCATTTTTCCTGGTATATTCCAATTTATTCTTAATTATTTTATTTTTCCTTATATATTCATACTTGTCCTTAGTTATTTTCATTTATTCTTATTTATTCTTATTTTTACTTAAATATTCCTATTTATTTTTTATTATTCCTAATTTCTTAATTTACGATGATTTTTCCACATTTACTCTCATTTTCCCTGATTTCTTCCTACTTATCCATCTTTATTTTTATTTATTTTTACTTATCCATATTTATTTTTATTTACTTCCATGATCACTATATATGCTCTCAGTCAAAGTATTATCCTGTTTTTCACTTGTTCACTACTAATGCTCACAGTCCAGGTGGAGTTTAGATAGAATCCAGGTAGAGTCCAGCTGGATTCCAGTTGGAGTCCAGGTGGTTTATTTCAATAGACTCCAGGTGGAATCCAGGTGCTACCTGGATTCCACCTGGACTCTACCTGGACATGAATCTTCTCAACAGTGTGGAATCCAGGTGGAGTCCTGGTAGAGTTCAGGTGGAATCCAGGTGGAGTCCAAGACTCCAGCTGGACTTCAGGTGGAATCCAACTGGATTCCACCTGATTTTGTGGAGGAGTGCAATGACCTCCTTTGGAGGGCTTAGGCTTTTCAAAATGCTGAGCTGGGCCTGTACTTTGGGCTTGGGCTTGGCCCAGCCTGGCTTTGGCCTGGCCAGGGCTTTCAGGCCACATTAGGAAATCAGCAGGAAGTTGTGAAAAAAAGACATTTATTCATTGTCATCTATATCTATGTCAATATAAATATCCCATGAAAGGTTAGGTACTTCATCCTCCTAGCCTGGGTCCCCATCATCATCAAAAACCTCAATCTGGGACTCAAATATGGAAGTCAGCACAGGATCATGAAAAATTACATCCTTTACATGCATAGCCTTAAGAAATTCGAGTGCCTCAACAATCTCGGCCTCGAGTCGGTTACTTCGCTTAGAAATGTGTAAACGATGTCAAGCCATATTTGGCCAGAAATAAAGCCACTTTACTCATAAAGTAGCATAAAAAAACACTAACAGTAAGCTCCGGCTCAGGTCGGTGCCCACGGCTTTCTCAATTCTTGAGCCGGGCCAAAAGCCCCCCAAAGCCATCTGCAAGGCCCTGCTTGGCCCGGCTTTTTGGGGCTCGGCTTGGCCTGGCTTCCAGCTTGAGGCCAGAGCCGGCACATCACTATTCCCTCCCCGCGGTTCTGTAAGATGGGGCAGTGTCTTCGTGATGAACACGCCCATGGTCGCGGTAGCCATTGGCGAAGTGGCCGAAGAGTACTGGGGAGTGTCAGGGACTACGCATAGATGGGACTCGGTGGGAGCGGCGCACATGTCCATGGAGACTCGTCTTGCCAATGCCTGACAAGCTGATAACGATGAGCGTTCAGTATTCAATTACTGTAATCCACTCCAATCCAGTCCACGGCAGTTCAGAACACAGGTTCAAATGATCCAGTACCTAATAGTCTCGTTCCTGTTCTCATCATCTAGCGCGTTCATGAGCGAGCAATGGATAGTGAGTATAATGGCATTGTCGGCGTCGGGATTCATCAACTTCCCGTCACCTTCCGCACTGCAATTCTACCAGTTACTCTGCTATTTCCGTTCGCCCGCTTACACCTGCGTATATCTGCATTCTGCATTGTTTTTTCCGTTCTGAATCTGGCCATTGATTAGTTATGCTTGAGCTGTTCTACTCTATCAGGTGCTTGACACCTATACATAGACATTGGATAAGAAAGAAGTATTGTTCGATACTACTAACCATAACCTAAGTCCTCTACACCTCCCCGCCTCCCTTCGCCCACTCATCCACCCAACACAGCACCCACGCACCACGTCACACGCCTTGAACTGCTCACGTCCCCGCTCGGCCCCACCAAGCCGTTCGCTCTTCAAGCCCTTCTCCGAAATCGGCGACAAAATTTTCCTTGTCGCTGCCATCGTCGTCATGTGATACCCTCTCCTCCCCACCTTCTGGTTCTTCGCCCTCGCGTCCATTCTGTCTTTGGAGATGGCGCTTCTCCCTCCTCTTTTACCTCATAGTTGGACGCAGTTAGCTCCAGCAGGCATGCTCCTTATCTTCAGAGGTGAGATGGTTGTAGACGCGCGTACGATGTAGGGCGCGAGCGAGGAGATTAGAGAGAAGATCCGCGAGGCGGAGGAGATGAGGACGCTGGGGACGAGGACGGAACTCCACCCAGGCGAGCACGGACTTTTGTGCTGTAGCTGCTCTTTCATGTTGCCGTGGTTCTTTCGTCATGAAGCTCTTCCTTCACCCTGCAGATGCTCTTTAGTGATGCAGTCATCTGCGAACACGTCAGGTACCCCGGTGCGGTTTTAGCGGAGGTGAAGAAGAGCAGAGGGGTGGCTGGGTCGGAGGAAGGAGGGTGTTCCGGTGACGAGGGGGTGACCTTGGTGTGGATGTGAGAATGATAGGTGTGCGGAGAGGGGCAAGGGAGAGGAGAAGGAAGTGTTTGCAGGCGGGGGGCCCAAGAAGTCTGGATGTGTAGATGGAGAGTAAATTTGGTGGGGGTCTATAAGTGGAAGATGATGTAGGAGAGGGTGTGGATGTGCCAAATGCGAATGGAGGTGCTGGGGATGTGGATTTGGATGTTGTGGATGATTTGGATGTAGATAGTGGGAGTGTGAAGGCGAAGGTGAAGACAGGGAAATGGGAGACGAAGGCATCTTCTCGGGAGTCGTCCCCGCCTCCTCGGGTGTCATCGCCGCAGATGTCATCCCCTCCCTCGATCCCTCGCCCCGTGAAAACAGGCAGGGGGTGATCATCATGCGCCTTGGGCGTTGCCGTACTGGCGAGACGGAGGAACTACGCAGGAGCGACGCGGACGAGGAGCGACGCAGTCTTGTCCCTGCGTGAGAAGAGAGAGGGAGGGAAGAGAGAGATGGCATTATGGATGATAAGAATCCCGAGAACGGTGAGGAATGTGACGTAGGTGACGATCTTCACGGTTCGGGGGAGTTCGTAGCGCTCTCATACACCAACCCCTAAAAGAGAAGGATGGCATGTGCCCTGGATAGCGTGCGGACGATGCGGGGGTGTGGTACGTCGATAGCCCGGTGTGCAAGGAGGTGAGTGTATCGTACTATAATTGTGGGTAGGTTCGAGTACCGGAGGCTGGGCGGAGGTGTGCGTTAGGGGAGAGACCGCGGCGGGAGTGAATGGTGATAGAGTCAGACATTGGATGCGTTAAAGAGGATGCAGGGGACGGGGATTCTTCGGAGAGAACGACGGATTCCTCCTCTTCGTGGGGGAATGGGCTCCCGCACAAAGTTACGTGCTTCTTCCTTTGTCGCTCTCCTCTTTTCCTCTCCCTTCTTACCCCCTGTCCCTCACGCTCCACCCCACCTAAATCAATTTTATTGCCTACCACAACCACACAAAACCTCCCTCGCTCCCCCTCCCCTACGGGCACCTGCGCACAAAACTCGGCCCACCGCTTCCGGAGCGCAGTGAGCGTGGCGGAAACATTGACGTCGAAGAGGAAGAGGGCGGTCTCAGCGTTGCAGAAGAAGGCAGCAGAGAGGGAGTAGTAGCGTTCTTGGCTGGCTGTGCTCTAGGAGAAGAAGGATGAGGATGAGTAAGGGAACGGTAGGAGGGCGGGGAAAAGGGGTGAGAAGGAGCATGGTAAAGCCAGATGGTAGGTGGGAGGAGGAAGAATACGAGAGTAAGATGGAAGACCACTAGAATACTGGAATGGGCAAGAAGGAGGAAGGCAAAAGAATAAAAGCGCTCTGTCCTGAATGTGGGGGTGGAGGAGAGGGGAGGCAAAGAGGAAAAGGAAATAACAAGACACGATACTAGGTATAGTACAGTAAAAGACAAGTGAAGAGCAAAGGTAACCAGAATGGAGAAGCAGATGACTGTTCCGGGCAAGAAGGCCACAGCCAGAAGGTAGGGGAACGAATGGCCAACTCACGCACCCATTTCTGCAGCGTGAACTTCTCCCCTTCTGGGTCAATAGGATGGGGCAGCGTCTTCCTGATAAATTCCGCGCGACCTGGGCCATGGGTGAAGCGGCCTGAGATGGACTGGGGAGCGTCAGCGACTGCGCATGGATATGAAGGCCGGGCGGAGGCGGCGCACCTGCCCACGAGACTCGTCTTGCCAACGTCGGACGAGCCGATAACGACAAGCTTGATTATCGGGATGCTGCCAGCTCAGCAGAGTTCAGTCCACACAGTTCAGAGAGCGGAGTGGTTTAAATCCAATCAATAGCTTCTTGTCGTCCAGTGCGTCGTGAGAGAGCAACAGATAGCGCATGTGACGTCGTCGGCATCGGGAATTCATCCAGTCTCGTCACGCATCGTACGTAGATGCATCGTACGTGGGATGTAAGCACCCTGTGATGCACTTCTATGTCTAACCCGGTCCTGCTCCTGCTGCGTATATCTGGAATCCGCTTTGTTTTTGCCATTTTGAGTCTGGCGGTGACTGGATACGCTTGGGTGTTAGGTGCATAGCATGTACCGCTTGATACTACAAACCATAACGTACGTCTTCTACACCTCTTTGACTCGCTCTGCCCACTCACCCGCCCACAACACCACCCTTGCCCGCATTGGATCGCTCACGTCTCCGCTTGGCCCCGCCGAGCCCTTCACTCTCCAAACCCTCCAGCGTTTCCGCCTTATCAGGTCCTCTTCTTCAAAATCGGCGATAAAAATTATTCTCATCCCTGCCATCCTCTCCATGTAGCTCCCGCGCCTCCCTATCTTCGCGGGCGCCATCTGGTCCCTCTCCCTGATATCCATCTTTTCCTTGGAAATGGGCTCCTCTCTGCTCCTCTATCCCGCTGGTTGACGCAGTTGACCACAGTGGGCATGTTGCTTATCTTCACAAGCGAGATGGGGTCGTGGAAGCGTGATCGATTAAGGCGGGAGCGGGGAGATCAGGGAGAGGAAGCACAAGGCGGATGATTTGAGGAGGACGTTGGGGAAGAGAACGGGATTTCAAATGCAGCTGCCGTTTCGTGTTCTGCTCTTTTATTGCAGCGGCTTTTCGCATGTTACTGCAGTTTCGTGCGTAGTGTACATCTGGCTTGCACATGGAATCGACTGACGGCGGTTCAGTCAAACCATGGGTTCGACAGAACACCACAGTTGGTGAATGTACAATGAGAAGACGTGGAAATGGAAGCTTGACAGAGCGCAAATACGGCTCAATGACAGCTATTGTTTCGTCTGGGTTTGGATGTAGGTGGTGCGGGTGCGATGGCGAGAGAGAAGAAGACGGGTACGCAGCTTGCTTCGCCATCCCTAGCGGATTTTCCTCCGGCGTCGTCACCGCAGACGACATCCCCACCTGCGACCCCCCGCTCCGGGAAAACAAGCGTGGGGTGATCGTCATACCCGAGCTGCTTCCCGAAGACGCGGACGATGAACGGCGGGGTCTTCGACGGGGTTGGTGGCGAGTATGAAGAGTCAGACGAAGCGGAGTCACAGCTTGACGAGGATGTGGAAATGAACACTGCCGAGGACGAGGTGGAGAGCAAGTCCGCCGATGAGGTCGAATTCCACGCTCCTGAAGCGGACGGGGACATAGACGGCGAAGACGTAGATGGGGAGGAGCCGACCCCGGGGACGAGAGTGGATGGTGATTGAACCCGATATTGGATGAATTGAAGAGGAAGCAGAGGACGGGAGCTCTTCCTCGACAATGATAATCTCCTGTTCCTCGGGCTCTTGGGGCACGAGCTCCTGCACAAATGTACGTGCCTCTTCCTCCGTAATTCTTCTCTTCTCTTCTCCTTTCGCCTTACATCCCCCATTCCCATCCCCCTCTTCAATATCCAAATCAATCTTATTCCCTACTACCACCATGCAAAATCTCCCTCGCTTTTCCTCCTCCACAGGCGCCAGTGCGCAAAACTCCGCCCACCACTTGCGCAGCGCGAGGAGAGTGGAAGGGGTGTTGACGTCGAAGAGGAGGAGGGCGGTGTCAGCGCCGCGGAAGAAGGCGGCAGAGAGGGAGGAGAAGCGTTCTTGGCCGGCTGTGTCCTGGGGGGAAGGCGGGGTGAGATTAGGCATGGGAGGGGAGTGGACAAGGAGCGAAGAGAGAGGGAGCTGGCACAGCAAGAGGAGGATAAAGTGCAGATGAGGAGGAGGAAGGAAGACAACTGAAAGCAGATGCCATAGGTATGGTACAGTAAAAGACAAAGTGAGAGGAGGAAACAGTAAACAATTTCATGAACGAGGCCAAGATAACCAGAACGGGGAAGCAGATGATTGAACCGGAAAGAAGAGGGCAAGGGGAAGAGCGGACAACATACACACCCATATCTGCAGCGTGACCTTCTCCCCCTCCGGGTCCGTAGGATGGGGGAGCGTCTTCGTAATGAAGTCGGCGCCGATGGTCGCGCGGTAGCCGTGGGTGAAGCGGCCAGAGATGTACTGGGGAGTGTCAGGGACTGCACGTGGATAAGAGGACAGGGTGGGCAGCGCACCTGCCCACGGAGGCTCGTCTTGCCAACGCCAGACGATCCAATGACAACAAGCTTGATTGTCGGCATGCTTGTTCAACGTTCAACTCCAGCAATCCAGTCCAGGTCAGGTCAATTCAGGTCCGATATCCAAGAGTCTCGTTTCAGTTCTCGTCGTCCAGCGCGGTCATGAGCGAGCAATAGATAGAGAGCGTCACGGTGTCGTCGGCGTCGGGATGCATCCACTTTCCGTTACCTCCCGCACAGCCACCTATATATATTACCAATCATTCACCTGCTGACTCAGCATATGTCGCTATCTTATCTCTAGAACGGACTCTTATCTCTTCCGTATTAGTTTACTTATGTTCTTCGTTTACATACTTACTTATCCCTGAACTCCCCTTACTATGTCTTGCTTACCTCATCTCTTATTAGCTACAGTATATAAGAAGCCCGTCTCTGTACAGTAGAGACAAGTTCGCAGGAATAGATAACTTACCCCAGTTCTAGTGAGCTTACCCCGTGTGCACGTGACCCGCAACTCTCTGTTACACTCACATCACATATTTTGAACTTCTCAAAAGTTATCTATCTGCTTTGCTCTATAACCTCTCGCTTCACTCTCAAAAAATCTTGCTTGCCCATTGTTGCCCTTGCTGGAATGCCCCCGGTCTGATCAACCAGGAATTACCCTAGGCAACAAAAATATTACCTTTTAATTTTACATCCACTCTTCGAAACGGCTAACAGCAACCGCTATTTACTTTGGACCCAACCATTGGCTATCGCACACACTGGACCAATCACCCCTGTTGCAGGTGAGTTCGGATTGGGCAATATTCAAGCTAATTCTACAGTCCTGTCTAGCTGCCAGGAAGCTGAGGGTAATCCCCCTCTGGACTTTGACATTGCTGATATCCCCAGCAACGTCCTGGCCCAACACCTCTCCAGAGGTCACAATTGCAATCCTTATAATACCCCCTCAACCCCTCTTAGTAACAAGAGCATATTTAATACAAATAAATTTGAGAAACTGGTAAAACGAGCACATAGTCTAGATAGTCCATTAAGAAACAAAAT
>JASFDE010000462.1:0-12123 GCA_036937135.1 Nidula niveotomentosa | reverse complement strand
ATGGAAAGGATCATGTGAATATATCATAAGGAATGAGACCATAAGGTGAATACAATATGAGGAAATAATAATGGAGACTAAGAGAGATAAGAATGAAGATAATGGAGTGTACAAATGAAGTATGACAAAAAGTTCCAATAATGTGCTGAAGTATTGCCAAAGTCTCCTGGAGGTCAATTCATATGCTTCTGGAGGTTGTAGTGACTTCCAGAGGCTTGACTTAGCATTGCAAATGGGATATGACAGTATCCTCCCCTTAAGGCCAAGCCCCAAGACTTTTGTTATGCTGTATTGTGATGTGTTTGTTTCAGAAGCATCTGCAGGACAACAGGTCATGAGCACTAAGTTGAACTTGTTGAAGTTAAAAAAATCTTCAAGTTCAACACCACCATCAACAACCTCAGCACCCAGCAACCGACCTCAATCTTCCCAAATGTCTGCATCCAGCACCCTGATTGCCTCCAATGACTTTACCACCACTTCGAGCTTACACAGTAAGAATTAGAATTGGCTGCCTTCAAAAAAAAATCAAGGACACAGCATGTGCAAAGGCTGAGTGCAAAGAGGAAGAGTGTCTCAGAGAGGAAGAACAGTGCTGGCTACAGTGCAAACAAGATGCTGAGGAGGATTGGAGCTACTGCACAAAGATGGAGGAAATGAAGTGTTGGGCTGCCAAACAAAAAGTGAAGATTGCAAGGGAGGCAGAAGAAAACCAGAGGTGCAAGGAGGAGGAACAGAGGATTGAGGAAGAGTGGGTGGCTGAGGAGCAGCAGAGGGCCAAACAGGAGCATTTGGCAAGGGAGGCCAAATGGGTGTGGGAGGAGGCAACTTGGGTGTTGCAGACACCAGTGCTGACAGCGGAGGCAATGCCCTTGGCATCAGGGTCTCAGACTGAGCCAGAGGGGACAATTGATGGGATGCTGGTGCCCCCAAAATGGAAGGTAAGTGGCCAATGGAAGTATTTGATTATTTTCTAACTTGTTGAATTCTTTTCAGGCTAGTGATGCCAGAGGTGACAAGGGTAAGGGGAAGGAGGTCATGAAGCAATCTCAGAAGGTGAGTACTGTGTTAGCTTGCCAACCAATACTAACTTAGGATTTTAAGGTGAAGTCTAAGGTGATGGCCATATTGGAGGATGAAGATGCTGTCCTCCAATTGGTGGACTGACCTGGGAGCATCCCAGAACCTGACCCCTTTTTCCTTCCTGCTGGTGTCTTGCCTCAGGAAGGGATTTGTTGGAGCTGCCATCCCCAAACTGGAAGCTCTGCAATCAAGAAATATACCATCTGGGTGGGCAACAAAGCTTGTGACCCCTGTAAGAAGATCTCAGAGGTATGCTGGAGGGTGTCTACAAGCAAAGTGTGCTATCAGTGTGTGTTCACAAGTATGAAGTGTGGGGTGAAACAGGAGCAGGTGGCAGGACCTTCCAGGCCCAAAAATGTGAGTTCTTATTCCTAAGCACAGCTCAGAACTGACATCTGGAGGTTAGCAGCAAGCATGTTCTGATGACCAAAAGGTCATGGAAATTGACAACACCTCCATGTTCTGGTCAGAGAACAACTGACTGCTGAGGTCCCTTGGAGAACAAATGCAGGAAGCATCAACTGCAACAAAGGAACTTGCTGTTGCAATGACAAAAATTGCAGAGGATGTGGCAATTATTTGTGAGGGTATGGGGGTATTGGTGGAGTTGCAGCTGCAGGCAATGAAGGAGAGTTGCAAGGGTGTTGACTGTATGGTCAATGCCCTGCTTAGTATAAGTGGGAGTGCAGGCAAAGGTGGTTGGGAGCAGGAGGAATTAGAGAGTGACAGTGGCAAGGATGAAGAGATGGAGGGTCTGGAGGCAGCAAAGTAAGCTGCAATGGACTTGTATATAGTTTTCCTTTTGTTGTTGTTTCAAATAGTACATAAGCAAATTGGAGGTGTTTGAACACTGAAAGAAAGGCTGAAAGATGAACTAAAGTAAGAAAGAAATAATAAGTGAAATGAAATGTAGCAAAATATAAAAGTTGCAACAAGTCCCAGAGGACTAAGTAGCAAGAGCTGCAAGCAGTCCAGGCTTGTGTGGATACTTGGCATGGAAGTCAGCAACAACCTCTGGAGTGTTCTCCAGGTTGTTAGCTGAGAGCCATTCTGTTTCTTCATCAGTGCCTTTGTAACCTGCCCAATGAATGAGATACTGTAATGGGCACTTGTATTAGCAGTTGATGCACAAGTCTAAGATTTCAGAGACCTCATACTTGATGTTGCTGTTGATCTCAACCAGAGGGGGAGGAGGCTGTATGCAATGAGGAATTGTATTTTTGGAGGCTGGTTCTAGCTGCAAGACATGAAAGACTGGGTGGGTTGCCTGCATAGAGGATGGTAAGCATAGAGTCCAAGAATGCATACCAGCACATGTGATGATCTCAAAGGGACCAAGATATTTCTCAGAGAACTTGCAAGTTGGATGGGTGGTCCTGATGTGTTCTGCTCAGAGGAAAACCTTCTGGCCTACTTCAAAACTCAGTGCTGGGGTGTGTTGCTTGTCAGCAGGTATCTGATAGCATTTCTGAGCTTCCAAAATGGTAGCCTGAAGTTCTTGGTGTAGCTTGTGAAGATCAACTGCAAACTCTTGAGCACCAGCACTTGCAAGGTCACATTCTGGATGGATGGAAATGTTAGGGTGGTAACCCTTGTTGGCATAGAAAGGTGAAATGCCATTCATAGCACTCAGAGCATTATTGTATGTGAACTCAGCAAGTGGGAGTAGGTCAGCCCAATTGTCTTGTTGGTAACTGCAATAAATGCAAATATACTGTTCAAGAGTCTGGTTAGTTCACTCAGTTTTCCCATTGCCTTCTGGATGGTAGCCAGAGGTGAAGTGAAGCTTCATGTCCAGAGCCTTACCCAGCAAATGGAAGAAATGCAAGACAAACTCAGAGCCATGATTGGAGGTCATGTGACTTGGTACACCATGCTTTGAGAAGACATGCTGCACAAAGATGAGTGCAAGCTGAGCTGAAGTGATAGTTGTGTGAGTGGGAATGAAGATGCTTTGCTTAGTGAGTCTATCCACAATAACAAGTATAGAATTGTAGCCAGAGGATACTGGAAGCTGTTCAATGAAGTCCATGGAGATGGAGTTCCAGGGTTATTCTGGAATCAGAAGCTGCTTCAGTAAACTGTAAGGCTTGTGGTGATGCAGCTTAGCATGTTGGCACTGCACACAGGAGTTGCAATAGTCTTTTACCATGGTAAAAACATTTGGCCAGGTATAGGACCTGCAGATGAGTGAGAGTGTCTTGTTCTGTCTGAGATGGCCAGAAAGCATGTGATCATGCTTGTGTTGCAAGATGCAAAGTCAGAGATCCTTGTAGTCAGGCATGTAGATGCACTGATCCAGTTGGAGGAGTCCTGAAGGGTCCAGCAACCAGCAAGGATGCTGTGGGATAGGGAGATGCAAGACTGTGACTGGGTTGGAACTGTATGCACTTTGGATGTCAGCATGTAGTTGCTCAACATCCATAAGTACTGCAGCTTGCAAGACTGGGACTGTTAGAATAGTTGCCCATAGCAATGTAGAAAGCTGTGACTGAGTAAATACCAGGCACAAATTGTGTGGATTGACTTGTGCATAGTCACTATTCCCCCCTTTTGGGTAGACGTCCCAACAGCAAGTGAGAGCATCAGGTTTAGTACTGAGCTTACCAGGACAGAAGCAAATGAGGAGGTTGAACTGCAAAAGGTATTCTGACCACTGAGCTTGCTGGCAGGAGAGGACCTTTGTCATAGCAAAGTATTCCAGGTTCTTGTGGTCAGTCACAATGTCAATGGGCATCCCAGAACCTTCAAGATAATGCCTCTAAATTTTGAAAGCCTTGAAGATTGCCAGGAGTTCATTGTCATGCATATTGTAGTTGAGTTCCAGAGCCATGAATGTCCAAGAATGGAAAGCCACCAGGTGTACAACATGATCCTTGTTAAAGGACAGTATCACTCTGAGAGCATAGTCAGATGTGTCAGTCTTGATAATCAAAGGTGTGTCAGGAATATAATGTGTGAGAATGGGTGCAGAAGTAAAGAATTCCTTGAGAAGACTGAATGAGGCTTGGCATTGCTTGTTGAAGTCCCAAGGAGTGTTCTTGCAAATAAGACATGTAAGAGGGACTACAATATCAGAATAGTTAGCAAGGAATCAACAATAGAAGTTGGCCAAACCTAAGAAGGACTGAATGTCCTTGACTTTGCAAGGTTCAGGCCAGTCTTGGATAGTAGTGATTTTTGATTGCAACATGGTGAGACCATCCAGAGACATAACATATCCAAGGTATTCCACCAAGATCACGTGAAATTTGCACTTGCTAGCATTGGCAAAAAGGCCATGCTCATGAAGCCTCTGAAGGACTTTTGAGACATGCTTGCAGTGCTCCTCAATGCTATCCAAGTACACAAGGATTTTGTCAAGGTAGATAATGGCACAGATATCCAAGAGGTCTCTGAAGATGTTGTTCATGGATTGCTGGAAAGCTGCTGGGGCGTTCAACAAGCCAAAAGGCATGACAAGCCACTTGTAGGAGCTGTAGCAAGTACAGAAGGCAGTCTTCCACTCATTGCCAGGGGCAATGTGAACTAAGTGATATGCATGTTGGAGGTTGATTTTTGTATAGATACAAGCCCTGCAAGAAGAGTCCAGAAGGTCAGAGATCAGCAGTAGCAGATATCAATCCTTCTTGGTCACTCAATTGAGGCCACAATAATTGACACAGAGATGTAACAAGCTGTCCTTTTTCATAAAAAAAAGTACAGGAGCTCCATGAGGGGACAAAGAGGACCAAATAAAACATGTAGCAAGGTTCTTGTCAATGAACTTGCAAAGAGCTGCAAGCTTTTTTTGAGAGACCAAGTACATGGGGCCAGCCAGAGGGGCTGTGGTACTATCTTTGAGAATAATCTTCAGGTCATAAGGTCTATGAGGTGGAAGGTGATTAGCCTTCTGCTTGCTAAAAACATCTGCAAAATCATGATATTTGCCAGGGACATTGCTGAGGTCAGGCAGAGGCCCAGTCACAGCAGCATTACCTTAAACAGAAGGTGTAGAAATAATAATGTAGATCCCTCCAACTTGGAAGCACACATAAAAGCAGCAGCATTCACAAGAGAGATGCGAGGTTCTGAGCTAGGTTCTGAGGGGACTGGAGGAGTTGCAACCACTGCTGATTGCACAGTGATGGCCACAGAGGACAATGTTGGTGGGCAGGAGCCTGGTTGTGAAGTGGTTCAGAAGAATTCTATACAGCCAAGTTCCCAGTCAATTGATGGATTGTAGCAGGCTAGCCAGTTGTATCCAAGAACTGCAGAGCACAAAGAGTCAAGAGGTGTTATGTAGAAAATAACTGTCATGTTTTCCTCTGATGCAAAAGTAAGAGGTACCTCCAAGGCCTCAGTTATGACAGTATGCAAAGAACCATCAAGCAACTTTAATTGTATAGGCACTACAGAGTATACAGGCAGTGAATTTTGGAAGACAAATGCAGAGTTGATAAAGCAATGAGATGAACTTGAATCAATGAGTGTGAGTACTGAGAGGTCAGAACAAATAGATGAAGTGAGCATAATGGACAGAGATCTGGAATTGGAAAGAGTGGACACATTGAGATGTACCTCCATAAGTGCACCAGAGGCAACAATGCAGTCCTCAGCCAGTGCAGAGGCCTGAGGACTGCTCTTTATTTTTTCAGCTCCTCAGTTGGAGTTGAAGTCATAGAGGCAGTGAGTGTAGCCTGCACAGCATAACCTTTTGCCACTTTGGCCTTGTTGCAATTGGTTGCAATATGACCAGCACCTCCACAGAACATGCAGAGGTTGTTATCCAAGTGTTATTTGCATTCCTCAGTGTCCAGCTTGCTGTCCTTGCCCAATTTGGACTTTTAATCAGCTTGCTGACCTCCCAAACCCTGCTTGGACTTGCCTTTGCCTCTGGAACTGGAGGCAGACAAGCCCTTGTTTGAGTTTGAGTTATTATTGTTGTTTGAAGCATTGCCCAAACTTGAAGAGTTGCTCCAGAGGTGCCTCTGGATCCTTTGCCCTTTGACTTGTCAGATTTCTCTGACTTGGGTTGCTTCTTGGTGTTGTGCTTCTTGCAACTGATTTCAAACTGATGTTCCCAATAACATCTGTTGATAGCAAGAAACTGCACACAAAGTTCATCCAGGGTTGCAGCCCTGGGATAGCAAACAAGGTCATCCTTGATGTGAGCAGGGAGACCTTTGTAATAGGTGTGTTGGAGCACAGCCTGATCCCAGTTGAGATGGGAGGCAATGCACATGAAAGAGACATTATAGACTTTGATTTTCACAGTCTCCTTCATCCGGAGGTTCTCCAGCTTGATTTTAGCTTCTGCAATGGGGTCAAAGGAGCTGAAGTTGGATTCCAGGATGGCTACAATTGCATTGAAGTTGTTGCACCAATGATCTGAGGTGTGTGGACTAATGATGGAAGATTCAAAAAGGTCTAATGCTGTTCCCTTAAGATAGGACAGCACATAGTTCACCTTCTGATTCTCAGAGGTGAATGCTTCAGGATGGTTGTCAAAGTTTAAAAACAATGAGATGAGGAATGAGCAAAGTTTTGAGGAGTCTGAGCTGTCAAATTGATCTGGAGCTTGGACATGGGTCTTTGCAGATCTGGGAGGCTGTTGCATCCCTTGCATTCCCTGAAGGATATGATTAAGTCCTGCAAACAGGAGATTCTGATAGTCTGGCTGATTGGGGCCACCTGGAGGAGGGTTTGGAGTGGGCCCACCAGGAGGAGGATTTGGACCTCCTCCACTGCCACTGCCTCTGCCTCCTCCACCACCACCTCCACTGCCACCAGTGTTACCTCTGTTGCCTCCATGAGAACCTCCATGAGAAGATCCTCAGTGACTTGGAGGATTGGAGCAAGGGGGCATGGAACACAGTGCACCACTACCTGAACCCTTTGGAGGTTGCAAAGCTCCAAACAGTGCTGGAACTTCAGTCTCAAAAGGATCCCCTGGGTTGGAAACACTATAGTTGCAGTTTGGTCCCATAGTTACCTCTTCAGCTTCTTACTCTGGATCTCCTTTGTCATCAGACAGAGGGACTAACAAGATGCCAGAAGTTTCAGCAGGAGGGATGGGAGTGAATTGACTAGCAACTGAAGTGATAAAGGACAAGGTGGGGTCCTCAGGATTCAGGTTGGTGACATTAGGATTACAAAAAATAACTGTAGAAATGGTCTGAGGGCTTTCAAGAAAGTTTCCAGACTGTCAACTCCCAGGTTTATGATATTTGCTGGGTTTTGACGGTTGAGATGGAGTGTTGAAGATGTTGGGTCTTCCACCCTGTGGAAAAGACATAGCAAGGAATGTAGGATTAGGAGGGTGAGTTTGTAAATACTGTCATGAACTGAACCGGAGGCATCCCAGAGGTCATGTGATTTATGAGTCCTGAGGATGGAACAAGAATAAAGTACTGAGGCATAACTCAGAAGGCACCTGAATGATTCAGAGGTACAAGGACATAACCCTGCAGGGACCAGGACTTGGCTTCAGCTTATAAGAAGCTGTGCCTTCTACAATCCTACTTCCTGAATTTAGACAAAGATGTTAGTGAAAAATACAGTGACAAAGTTATTACTCAGGAGGTTCCTTCATCATGATGTCAGAGGCAAACTGAGAGCAGAGAGTGAACAAGGAGTAGAGGGAATCATATAAGCAATTTACAAACTGAAGTACACTACTGAGAGTACTTCATCTTAAATACTAATTATTGAGTCTTGGCACTAAGTGCCAAAAGGAAATGATAAGAGTAGCAAGGCTTGGAGGCGCTCCTGTGATGCAAGTACATGTGGAAACCTCCAAGAGAATGTAGTGAGAACAATAAGCTAAGCAAGATAATGGAATGGAAAGGATCATGTGAATATACCATAAGGAATGAGACCATAAGGTGAATATGATATGAGGAAATAGTAATGGAAACTAAGAAAGATAAGAATGAAGATAATGGAAAATATAAATGAAGTATGACAAAAAGTTCTGATAATGTGCCAAAGTATTTCCAAAGTCTCCTGGAGGTTGACATGTATGCTTCCGGAGGTTGTAGTGACTTCCAGAGGCTTGACTTAGTGTTGTGAATGGGATATGACATTCTTTCAACAAGATCTTATTTTCTGTGAGCAGCTGACATCATCATTGGAGTTTGATTTAGGATTAGTAGATGATGACAAAAGCTCAGAATGGATTGACAAGGTTACTCCCCCATCCTGGGATGCCTTACTCATTGATTTGGATTTGGATGATGAAGATTAGCTTATTTTATATTCAGTGTATATAGCCAATAGAATTATTTACTACTCAGTCTAAAGCCTTGGCTTAAGCCAAAGCCAGGCCAGGCCAAGCCTACAATTTGGCTTTTGGCCCAGCTCACCATATGCTGAAGCTGAAGCCAGGTTAAGCCAGGCCAAAGATAGGGCTTTCAGGCCAAGCCAGAGCCTGTGCATCACTGTTTGCAGATTGCTAGGGTGTGAGTGCTCTTCATCAATGATTTGCCAATCTTATTTACTTATTGTATCCCATAACTGTTATCCCAGTCAGTTGCAACCTATCCCTGCCACTTCTACACCATTTCACCTTTTATGTCTCTATACTGTTAGAATATTGATTACTACAAACAATTCCATTCCTTAATATACTCTCTATATTTAGTTCTATAGATTTAACATTACTAGTTACCTGCCATTATGCAGATCTTATGCCTAGTTTTCTCATATATTACCACCTCAATAGCTTTATTATGCAGTCTTTGGATCAAGAATTTATCTACCTATGTACTTCAGGACACTGTTTTCATATTGTATTAACTACACATTTACCTCTAATCAATTGCAGTTTTCTTGTAATTCCTGAACTTTCTATCATCATTTCAACATATACAGGCTGGGCAGACTTATTGCTGGGGAGCATCTTCATCATGCTAGAAGGACTCATATATTCTTGACCTTTTGCTTATATATTGATCACAACTCCTTGTTGGAAGCAACCATTACACCCAGAAATGTACATTAATGTCTATTTGTCTTCCCTCTTCCTAAAACTTTCCTGCTCTACTACCTCTTGCCTTCTGTTCTTGCTCTCCTTCATAGCATGGCATACCTACTCACACACTTCTTTCCATTTTTATAGGCCCACAAAATATTCTTGCCAATCCAAGATCCAGTGACCACCTATCAACTCAATGATGTTCACATGTCACAGTTGCTTTATGGCATGAAGAAGAAGAAAAATCCTAGTGAGTTGGATCAAATTAGCATCACTGCAGTTCATTTATCTATTAGATCCATGCACAAGACCCCTGTGTGTATCTGACAATGCTATTTCCTCCCACATTGCTTGATTGGAGTCATAGCTCCCTGCATACTACTGGTTCTGCCTGAGTGGTCCTCTTTGGGAGAGCAGCACTTTACAGCTAAGGGCCTGTTTGGTGCCTTGCATTAATTAAGCCAACCATGGAGCAGTCTGTCAAAATCACACCTTCAGGGTGTTTTCTGGCTCTGAGGGTGGCTCTGATGAAGTTTAGGTATAGGCAGGGTGTGAAAGCATGTTTGGTTGCACATTGTCCTAGCTATTGATGTGACAACACTTCTAACCTGTTATATCTGGTCACCCTCCCACAGCAATCTGTCATTCCTCTACCCTTCATACATGATCCTTTGACTTATTCTTACTGTTACCTTCTTTATATTGTTCCTACCTCCTCTAAATCTAATTATGGCAAAGAGAACTGGACAGAAGAAGGGCTCTGAGAGCAGAAAAATGACAGACAGAACCTGTTGCAGCTGGTCAAGCACTGACAATACAATTATGGTCTGCATATTGCAGGAAGAAAAAGATGCTGGGAACCAGTCAGGGGCTGGGTGGAAAAGTGAAGTGTGGCATAAAATAGAGAAGGCTCTCAAGGAGGAGACTGATCCTAAGCACAACAATCACCCAAAAACCTGGCAGAAGTACAGTGACCACTGGACAAATGTATGTGTTATTAGATCTTTTTGACATATTATCTTATCCTTTGACTATTCTTAAAGTTTAAGAAAATTTTTCTTAAGGTTTATCAATTTCCTGTGCATTTGGATTTGGCTGGGATGAGGGCAAACAGATGTGCACTGCAACTCCTGCTGTCTAGAAGAAATACCTCCAGGTAAGCCATGCCTGATCTACTGTGCTGCATATTGTCTTCAGCTATTTGCTGTTGCATAGGCACACCCTAATGCTGAGTGTCAGAAAACATGCCATTCCCTCTCTTTGACCAGGTTCATTACCTTGTCCATGACATTGTTGCAACTGGCAAGGGAGCTTTTCACCCTGGCTATTCAGTTTCTCCTACTGCAACCAATCCTTCTGTTGAGGGCTCTGAACCTGGGTTTCCTGTGTGCAAGAATTCCAGTGGTATTTCAAACAGGTCAAACTCAAAAAATAGCATCCTTCATGATGATCTAGCTAATGACATCATGGATGAAAATAATCATAATCCAAAGGTTAGCTATTTTTTCAGCCACTCAAACATTTGATCTATTTCTAATTTCTTGTCTCAGACCCCAGCACTGAAGCACAAGCATACCTGTGCTGACTCTCTGTCTTTGGGCACATCAGCTTCAATGTCACACAATAAGCAGCAAGGTAAACATTGTGCCGCCAATGCAGACTTGACCTCTGGCATGGCTGGTGCTACTGTCCAGCTTTTGAAGGCATTGGTAAGTAGCAACAGTGTATCAACATCTGAGTGCCATCAGAAGGCAATCAAGCTCCTTTTTGATGATGGTGAGTTTTCTGAAAATGATGAGGGTGATTTTTGTGAAGAATGTCAGCTATGCAGATACATATGCAGCAATGAGGAAGAAGACAGCTCATATTCAATTTGCCAAGAATCTTCTTTCTGAACATGAGCTTTAATAATTGTCTTTCCCTTCATATCTTTCCAAATCTATTTTAATTTCATAACCTTAATCCTAATGCATAGTTTATATTACTCTTGATCATTATTTCCCTCATGCTGTTGTAATTCTATTTGATAGTCCCTCCACATTTCTTGTGCAATACAATCCCTATGTTCTGTAGCTCTTCATTGCTCCTCTGTGGTAACATTTATTCCTAGCTGCTCTGGTGTATTTTCATGTGATTCTTGAGATGTCTGTTCATGCTGGCTGAACCTGATATTGAAGTAGTGGATTCAGAACTGTGCCTCTAATTTTCAATATTCTGGTCAGATGGATTGTGAATCTGGATGAAGTTGTGTGTACCCCCAAGAGCATGTACAAACTGTTGAGATCATTTAATCAACTCCTCTCCATTTCATTATCATATATGTGGTCTACTCTGTTTATGTACATCTCATGAACATTTTATATTATTTGAATGCACTTCAATCAGTGCAATAGCTTATCTACAGCATGTAGTATAAATATTTCTTTGTACAGAGTCCTACATGTGACTTGTCAGTCACATGTCACAACTCTTCCCTTATGTAGTTACTGAGTCTGAACTGCAACTCTTTAGTTGCTCACTTCAGACTCTAGGTACTGTCCTCAGTTTCTACTTCTAATACCATTAGCTGCTCACTTCAGACTCTAGCTGTTTGATCTATTGAGTGCTCATTGCAAGTCTCCAAGAGTTTCAGCCACTGTAATCTGTGATCACCTCAACACAAACATGGCCTCATATCCATGCTGTACTCTGGAATAGCTTCTAAGAGCCCAAATTGACATTTGAATGGGCACAGGTTTTTTGCTGTGCCACATGTGTGCTGTGCGTGCAAGTGCATACAAGTGCATGCAAGTGCAAAGTTGGTGCGTGCAAGTGTGTGAAATTTTCTATAAGGTGCGTGCATAGCCGTGCATGCTTAATACATTTGTGTTCAATTGAGTGGTAGGTACATGGTTTCAGTGGGAGAGCAGATTGAGTGAAATATCTTCCCTTTTTGTGAGAATTAGTGTATTATAACTGTTCTAATTTTGCTTTTTGATTGAAATCTAAAATTTAAATTAATTTCAAAGCTCAGTAGATTATTCTACCTTCTTGCAGTGCAGACACCCATCAAATCCAATTATTTCTTTCCTGGCTGACAAGTC
>JASFDE010000461.1:0-12140 GCA_036937135.1 Nidula niveotomentosa | reverse complement strand
CTTCTTATAAGCTGAAGCCAAGTCCTGGTCTCCGTAGGGTTACGTCCTTACACCTCCGACTCTTTCAGGCGCCCTCCGAGTTACGCCTCGGTCCTCTGTCTTCGTTCCATCTTTGGGACTCGCGAATCACGTGACCTCCGGGACGCCTCCGGTTCGGTTCGTGACAGTGTCAGTTTCAGTGTCTGAGTCACTTCCTCTATTGTCTTCATCATCTTCTCTTCACTCTTCTACTTCCAACAACACTATCAGACTCCAGCAGACAAATGCAGATCTCTAGCACCCATCTTCAAAGTCAGTCAAAAAGTATTCCTCAAAGCTGAACATATCAGGATGACTCATCCTACCAGGAAGTTCTTGGAGTGATATCTTGATCCCTTTGAAATTATTGCATGTGCCAGTACTCACTCCTAGACTCTCTGATTACCTTCTTCCATGCAGGCCATACACCCTGTATTCCATGTTTCACAGATTGAACCAGCAACAGAAAATACCATTCCTAATCATGTCAAACCTCCTCCATCTCCAGTCAAAGTTGACAGCAATATTGAGTATGAAGTCTCAGAAATCTAGGACTCCAGACTAAATCACTGTTATAAGTGTCCTCTCCAATATTTAGTTAAGTGGGCTGGTTACAAAGGAACTGACAAACAAACCTGGTCCTATCTCCAAATTTACTTCTTATATATTTGCTTCACTATGTTCCACTCTGGTTTTACTTTGATCTTACTTCATTCTTACTCCTTTCTACTCCTTTCTACTCCTTTTTACTTCACACTCAGTTTCACACTATTTTCAAGAGATTAATGGCATTCTGCCAATATACAAACAATAAAACAACAAGAAAAATATATGTACATTGTTCTGTTTTCTATCTAGTCTATTGTCTGTTTTTTATCCTTATCCAACCTCTTACTTCCCTCCAGGACTTTGCTCCCATTCTCCTCTGACCCTTCCATCTCCTTGTCTTCTTTGTCTTTGACTTTGATCACCTTTGGTGGGGCTGGCACTTCCATTGGCATCCCAGCCATCTCCCAGAAGGCCAAGACCAACAGATGAAGCAGCTTCATCTGCTGTTCTTGCTGTTTGACAATAACCTGGTTCTAGAGAACCACCTGCTGAAGCAGGTGGTTGTTCTCTCCAGAACAATTGCTGTTGACCTTGATGGGTTGACTGTCACTTTTGAATAGCAGAGGCACTACAGCCTTGGTCCTTGGAGCCTTATAAAACAGTCAGCAAGAAGAACTTAGAAAAAAGAAGTACTTACCTTCTTGGGACATGAAGGCCCTGCTGTGGTGTTTGCTCTGTGTTTCCTTCCTTGGGTCTCCTTCACCTCTATGCTGCATGCCAACCCCTTTGCAGCACACCAGTAGCAGGCATGCTGCAGGTCTGTCATCCAGCATCCCACCTTAGCCCTCATGCAGGGCTTGCACCTCTCCTCCTCCTGGCATCTCCTCCATTTGTGAGGTTTGCTCTCTGACTTTTTTGGATGTGTGTTCCAACACATCTCCTCCTTCACCACCCTTCCCTCCAGCACCTAGGAGGTTGGCTCCCTTTCAGGTGGGACCCCTTGCCTTTATCTTCCTCTCAATGGTCAACACAGGACTAGAGGCCACTTCTAGTTTGTTTGTGTTGTCCTCCTTTTCATTGTTGGAGGATCTGCTCAAGCTGCTGGAGTTGTCATCATCAGAGTTGATGACTGACTTAGATATCACCTACAGAAAATAAATTCTAAGTTAGTAAAAACCACAGAGCAGCCAGAAGCTGGCCACTCACCTTGTGTCCCTTTACAGGACTCTCTGCTACTGCACTCTTATTGCACTTCACCTGACTTTGGGAGGCCAGCATATGCCTGACCTCCTCCTCCACCCTTTCTGCTTCCTCCTGTGCCTTCTTCTTAGCATCCTCCTTACACTGCTGTTCCTCCTTTCATTTCAGTTGCTCCTCCTCCTCCCATTGCTCCTTCTCCAAACACACCTGCTCCTCATGCACCTTCTGCTTGTCCTCCACCTTCTTCTCTGCCAAGTGCTATTTGGCATCATGTTGTTGTTGTGCTTGCTCATCAGCAGCCTGCACCACTTGGCCATGTTGTGCCTGCAGTTTAGTGTCTAGACACACCTGCTTTGCACATGCTTCTTCCTCCTCCTCTTCAAGGTAGGCAAGCATAGTGTTGGTGTCATTGTCCATGTCCATGGGGATGTCATATGGTGCAGACATATCATTGGAGGTGGTGGTTGGTGTTTTGGTTTGAGTTTTGAATTGAAATTTTTTAGCTCAACATTTGCAATGTTGAAATTATGAGATCCACAACAATTTCAAACCCAGCTGATGACAACTAAATCAAACAAATACAAACAAACATTTTCTCTTGTCTCAGGGCTCAACAATAAGGGGGAAATACTGTCATATTTTGTTTTCTCTCAAACTACACCTCTGGATCCTCAGCACACATATATCCAAACTCTGTATGCTTTAACTCATCTCCAAGGCACTTATTCCCATTTTCTTGCCACTTCAGTTTTGCTCTGAAGATTATTCCTCTAGATATTACAAGTCCACTTCAATTATCAATTATGCTCTGCTCCACTTTGTTTTTACTCCTATCTCTCTTATCTCTGCTTATGTCATCTCCACTTACATTGTTATCCATTTGTCTTAGCTTCATTCTTATCATTTGCTTGTATCTCCTCCATGATGTTTCAGCCACACATCTCAGCCACAATTACTCTGCTCTGTTACCTGACTCCTTACCAAAAGAAGTCTCTGCTCCTTAGTATATAAACTTGAGTACTCTTTGTACTAGTTCTCCAGTTTGTTAATTGCTATATTGCAATCTCCTACTCACTCTCCTTCCATCTCTAACCCCTTGTCATGACTAAGAATTATATCTTAAGTCCAACTTTGTACTCCGGACTTCTTTGTTAATCCCTATATCTGAAATACAGGACCTAGGATTGAGGAGGGTGCAGCTTCTTATAAGCTAAAGCCAAGTCCTAATCTCTCTGCAGTGCTTTGCCACTGAACCCCCACTTCAGTGACTCTCCAGGTTTTGCTCCGGAGTTTTGTTCCCCATGCTCTGACTATCTTCTTTATCTTCCTCCAGGTTTTGTGATCATGTGACCTCTGTTCCTTCACCTCTAGAGACTGTTCATGACAGGTGTGTGAACTAACAATGGAAGATTCAAAAAGGTCCAATGCTGTTCCCTTAAGATAGAACAGCACATAGTCCACCTTTCAATTCTCAGAGGTGAATGCTTCAGGGCAGTTGTTGAAGTTTAAAACAATGAGATGAGGAATGAGTGAAGTTTCAAGGAGTCTGAGCCATTGAATTGATCTGGAGCTCAGACATGGGTCTTTGCAGATCTGGGAGGCTGTTGCATCCCTTGCATGCCCTGAAGAATATGATTAAGTCCTGCAAACAGAAGATTCTAATAGTCTGGCTGATTGGGGCCACCTGGAGGAGGGTTTAGAGCAGGCCCACTGGGAGGAGAATTTGGACCTCCTCTACTGCCACTGCCTCTGCCTCCTCCACCATCATCTCCACCACCACCACCATTACCTCCATTGCCTCTATGAGAACCTCCTCCATGAGAAGATTCTTAGTGACTTGAAGGATTGGAGCAAGGAGGTGTGGAATGTGGTGCACCACCACCTGAACCCTTTGGAGGTTGCAAAGCTCCAAAAATGCTGAAACTTCAGTCTTAAAAGGATCTCCTGGGTTGGAAACACTATAGTTGCAATTCAATCCTATAGTTACCTCTTCAGCTTTCAACTCTGGATCTCCTTTGTCATCAGACAGAGGAACTAAAGAGATGCCAGAAGTTTTGGCAGGAGAGATGGGAGCAAATTGACTAGCAACTGAAGTAATAAAGGACAATGTGGGGTCATCAGGATTCAGATTGGTGACATTAGGATTGTGACAAACAACTGTAGAAATTGTCTGGGGGCTTTTAAGAAGACTTCCAGACTGTTGACTCCTAGGTTTATAATATTTACTAGGTTTCAACAGTTGAGATGGAGTGTTGAAGATGTTAGGTCTTCCACCTCTTGGAAAAGATATAGCAAGGAATGTAGGATTAGAAGAGTGAGTTTGTAAATACTGTCATGAACCAAACTGGAGGTGTCCCAGAGGTCATGTGATTTGTGAGTCTCAAGGATGGAACAAGAACAAAGTACTAAGACATAACTCAGAGGATGCCTGAATGAATTGGAGGTGCAAGGATGAAACCCTGCAGGGACCAGAACTTGGCTTCAGCTTATAAGAAGCTGCACCTTCCACAAACCTACTTCCTGAATTTAGACAAAGTTGTTAGTGAATGATAATATGATGAAGTTGCAACTCAGGAGGTTCCTTCATCACAACATCAGAGGCAAACTGAGAACAGAGAGCAAATGTTACAGCATTTAGCCTAGTTGAAGGTTTTGAAGCAAAGTTCAATGTATCATTGTTTGTTTGATGAAGATACACGTCCAGATATGGAACATTGTCGAGTTGCTAAGTCTCTGTCTAAGAGAAGCTTAGGTTTGATGAGCCTCAAGACTAAGTCTTAGAGGTTTGAGCAAGTTCAGAGTTCAATGAGAAAGATGTTAAGCTATATTTGCCTAGGTCAAGCTAAAGAACTATACTAGGTACATAGTACTACTTATAGTAAACTATGATGGTCTGTGCGCCATGTACTAAGTATAACTACTGTTGTTGTTGGCTAGTCTAAGTATAACTGTACACATGTTTGATCACTATCAGATAAGAAAGAAAGTTGCATAATGGGTATGAATAACCAAGTAAGAATTTGTAACATTACCCCCCCTTTATGATTGAGTTCTCTGAGCTCAATATGGTTCTCCCATCATGTTGGCAATGGTGTTGTCAGGAAAGTTGTAGTTCCTGTCATCTTCATAGTCTGGGAGATTGAAATAAGAACACTGTTTGGGGTAATGCCCTGGGGCCTTTAAATGACAGTGTGGACACCAAACTCAGGACAATGGGATTTGTAATGTCTGATTTGGTGGCATCTGTAACATTCTGTGCTAGTAGGCCTTCTTAGTCTGGATGTATCAGGTCAGTGTCTGGGAAGTTGTCAACCACAACTGCTCATTGTCGAAGTCAAAGTTACTTCTTCAATGACAATGGGAAAGTCAGGGTGATCTCCTGGTGAGACTTCTCAATGGTAGGGCATAGTCAGTTTCTTTACTGTGGTTCGTCGTTTCTGTGGTTTAATAAATTCCCATAATCTGCACTGAATGGCGGAATCAAGAGCATTATCAAGGTCTTTGTTTTGTTTTTGTAATAGCTGTTGAGTGTCTTCTGCTTGATTCCTCATTGCAAAAATAGTGTTGATGAGGGCCAAGAGAGTGTTGTTGCCATGTTGATTAATCCGTCTTTGAACGTGATGGTTGAGGTATGGAGCATTTAACATGCTTTTGCACTGGCTGCTAATGAATTCTAAGTCTGTGGCAGAAGAGATGTCATTTATGTTGAAGTTTGTGGAGCTGAATAGGGACATTGTGGGCTTGGTTTAGACAAGTGCTTTGTGTGGCAGTTGTCTGATTTTTATCACAGTTGCACTTTGTCTTTATATCCTTTTAGGATATCCGGGGAGTTCCAGAGATTTGACTCTGGAATCCGTTCGTTGGATGCTGTGGGATAACCAACCCATTTCACAAGGTATTGCATGCCTCGTCCTTGTTTCCAATGTCCAATGATTGCTTCTACTTTGTATTCTTCAGCTCCATTGACTAGGTCAGGAGGCAGTTTGAGGAAGTTTGGTCCATGTGCTTCGTTTTTACAATAAGGTGATAGAAGTCCAGCATGGAAAATGGGGTGGATTCACCATTGATCGGGAAGTTTCAGTCTGTACATCAGGGGTCCTAGTACTTTTTTGATGACAAAAGGTCCTTTGTGTTTTGGGGCAAGTTTCTATGTTTGGTATGGTAACTTGAGGTTCTTGGCCTCAAGCCAAACTTTCTGTCCAATGGTGAAGGGTTCAAAGTTCTTCCAGATCTGTTGTAACACCATTTGTCATGCTAGTTCATGCATTGCTGCAGCTTCTTCTCGGGTTTGTTTCAGGGTGTCCATGTGTTGTTCCACACTTGGTACATTTTTTTGATCAGTGATTCCAGGAATAGATTTTGGGTTGTACCCCATCATGAGGAAGAATGGGGTTTGTTTCCTTGCAGAATGTTCTCAGTTGTTATGAGTGAATTCTGCCATTGGTAGTAGGTTTCTCCAGTTCTCTTGATTGTTTGAGCAGAACATTTGGAGATAGACTTTGACTTCTTGGTTGACTCTTTCAGTTTCTCCATCAGTTTGAGGATGATAAGCCATGCTCATGACTAGTTTGATTCCTAGGAGTCTTCCAAGTTCTTGGAAGACATTGGCAGCAAATCAAGGGTCATGATCTGAAAGAATCTGTTGTGGAAGTCCGAATTGCCTGTATACATGGTCTAGAATGAGGTTTGCAACCCCAAGAGCGTCAATTTTCTTGTTGCAAGGAGTTAAAGTCACCCCCTTCATAGATGAATTGTTGACCACAACCAAGATAGAGTCATCCCCGTTATTTTCAGGTAGATTGGTGACAAAATCCATTGTTATGTGTGAGAATGGATATGTTTCTATTGGTGCTTTGATCAGTGTGATTGGTGGTGATGTTGGGTGTGTGTTAACCTTCATTTATTGACAGGATGTGCATCCTTCAATGTATTTCTTTATAAAGGTGTACATTCCTGGCCACCAGTATTTGCATTTTACAAGTTCAAGTGTTTCATATTGTCCAGGGTGTCCTGCTGGTTGTGAATTGTGGTATTTTTGTACTATATTTCTTTGTAGTTCTTTGTTCGGTGGTATGTAGCATTTATCTTGGAAGAATAAAATGCCATCTTTGATTTTCCAATCAGACAGTGCTGATTTGATTGGGGGTATTCTGCTGGTTTTGAGGGCTTTCATTGCATTGGTCATGAGTTTGTCCTTCATGGTGTTTTTGGCAATGATCCTGTGGAGTTCAGTGTTGATGGTTTTAATGAATAGGTGGTCTGGGAGCATGACCACATCTTTGTTGTCTGTGTCTTCTTCAGGGCAAAGATCTTCTCATTGTGACAGGGCATCTGATTGGATCATTTTTGATCCTGGAATGTGGATCAAATTGAGGTCAAACTCTGATAAGAACAGACTCCATCTTGCTTGGCATCTATTCAATTTTTGCACTGTTTGAAAGTATGTCAGATTTTTGTGGTCTGACAGGATTGTTGTTGAAAATGGAGCTCCGAGAATGTAGTGGCACCATGTTTTGAGAGCTCTTACTATTGCCAAGAGTTCTCAGTTGTATATTTCATAATTCCTTTCTGGTGCAGAGAAAGAGTGAGAAATATATCTGCAGGGATGCCAATCTCCATTAATATCCTGTTATTTAAGGACTGCACCTGTTGCCCATTTGGAAGCGTCTGATTTGATGAGAAACAGTTTATTGGTGTCAGGGATAGCCAATACTTGTTTCTTGAGAAATTTTTGTTTCAGATTGTCAAATGCTTGTTGGCATTCAGGGGTCCATTCAAACTTCTTGTCTTTCTTGGTAAGATTGTTCAAGGGTCGTGCCATATCTGAGTAGTGTCCAATGAATTTCTGGTAGAAGTTTCCAAATCCAAGGAAGGATCTTACTCCTTTTACTGTTGCCAGGGTTTTCCAGTCTTGTATTCCTGCTAGTTTTGCAGGATCCATGGCAATGATTCCTGGTCTGATGACAAGACCAAGGAAATCAATTTCCTGTGTGTTGAACTTGCACTTTTCAGGTTTTAGATACAAGTCGTGTAGTTGTAGTCGTTCCAAGACACAAATTGTTCATGCTTGGTGTTTGTCTGGATTTGTTGAGAATATTAGGATATCATCCATATAGATGACCATCCATCCTTTGTCAATCATGTCTTTGAAGGCATTGTTCATGAATGCCTGAAAAGTTCTGGGGGAGTTGCATAGTCCAAAGAACATGACTGTGGGTTCATAGAGTCCTTGATTGGTCTTGAAAGTGGCTTTCCATTGATCTCTGTCTTTGATTTGGACATTGTTGTAGCCATTTTGAAGGTCCATTTTGGAAAAGATTGTTGCACCTTTTAGTTTATTGATGAGATCACTTACCAGGGGTAATGGATAAGTGTTCTTAATTATTCCATTGTTCAGGTACTGGTAATCTTGACAGAGTCAAAATACTCCTTCTTCTTTTTTAGATATAAAAAAGAAAGGAGAGGCCATTGGGGATTTTGAGGGTTGTATGTAACCTTTTCTGAGGTTTTCTTCAATGAATTTGTCCTGTATAGGCTACACCACAGGTTGGGCAACCCACACAGGTAAATGCATGGGTTGCTCTGGGGTACAGGTACGGGTAGAGATTGATGGACCCCAGATAAACCCATACCCCAGCCAAGGTGTGGTGGGTTGGTACATGGGTTGGAGCTTAGCAGCATCTACAGACTAACCATGTGCTGGCATTTATTCACTGTGGGGCACAGCCTCTCATTCTCAAATATTCAGTATACAGTAAAATTTTAAATTACTTACCAACCTTATTATTCATCTGTCACCTCTCGTATATTATAGAAACTGCTCGATACAGCCTCTCATTCTCAAATATTCAGTATGCAGTAAAATATTAAATTACTTACAAAACCTTTTTACTCATCTGTCACCTCTCATATATTATAGAAAGTTCTTGATACATTCTATATAGTATAAAAGCCTGTACTTTGCAAAGATAATCCAATATATTCTACTAAATCCATCTGCTTCACCCACTTGTCCCAATGAACTTACTGACAAATCCTCTGCGATGCCTACCAAACCAGTGCTCAATGGCCCACATAAACACAAGGCTCCACTTGATGACAATGGTCAGCCTGTCACATTAGAAAAAAAGAAAATATTAGTACTGCGCGCTCTGAAGAAACAGAAGGCAGCACCTACCATATCAGCACCCACAATGTTAGTACCTACACCATCAGCTTCCACAAATTCTGTCACAGGAAAAATGGCACCTGAGAAAGGTGTTCATTTGTCAGCAAAGCCAGTCCCAAGGCAACTGCTATCGCCAAGTATTGAAGAAACTGTTGACAAAAGTGACCATGCTCACTCCAATCTGCCACATAATCCCCAACACATCCTTGAGGCAGCTAACGGGAGTGACAACAATCCTCCTCAATCAGTCATTGAAGTAGACAATGATGAGGAGGCTGAGAAGGATGCTGAAGCCGAACTGAGTTTGTTCTTGTTCTCACTCTGTAGAAAAGACCTAACTTATTAACAGAACAACTCTTGAAAGAATGGAACTCACTGGTCTACATCTTCTTTTGAAACACCCCACAAATTGAATACAAAGGCAACCATCAATGTCATGTAGTTGAGTGTGCTGCTGGTAGGTGCAAAGCACAGAATGGGAGGGATGTCCACCAATTCCTTGATACTGGCAATGCAAAATCAACCAGCAACATGTGCAAGCATGCAAAAATTTGCTGGGGCAAAGAGATGGTGACAGCTGCAGACTCGACAAAGGATTTGGATGGTGCACAGGAGATTTTGGCAAAGTTGAAGTTACACAATGGATTGATAACAGCCGAGTTTGAGAGGATCAGAAAGGGAAAAGTAACCTATTCACACTGTCAGCATGCAAAGACTGAAACCAGGTGAGTACTATACCTTCAAGTTGAACTTATGTCAGGCTTGACCAAATGTCCTAGAGCCAAGATCGTTTGTTGGGTGTCCAAGAACAAACAGCCATTCAAGATTGTGCAGGACCATGGTTTCAAATATCTCATGAAAACCAGAAGACCCAAATATTATCTTCCCTCACCTCATACCATCTTGCTTGATGTCAAGACAGTGTTTGTCAAGGTTTGAAAGCATCTTGCTAAGATGCTTCAGGTAGATATTTTATCAGCTATCAGTGACTTAATTAATAGAAGACTTACTTGTATATTCACAAGGAATATGAAGGAGCATTGAGCTTTGCTACTGATGCCTGGACTTCTCTGAACAACAAGGCATGTGTCACTGTAGCAGTCCACTTTGAGGTAAAAGGGGTCCCAGTTGCCATGCTTCTCAATGTTGTCAAGGTTGTGCAGTTGCACTCCAGCATCAACCTTGCAGCTGCATTTGCACAGATCCTGGAGGATTTTGGTATTAGTGATAAGGTCAGCAATTAAGTAATAAAAAGGAAAAAATATAAAGAGCTTATCTATTTAGATACTTTCAATTACATGTGACAATGTGATCAACAATGATGCAATGATTGATGAGCTTGCCAATTTGCTTGAAGAGTTCCCTGGTGCTGCCAACCAAACCTGCTACTTCATGCACATGTTGAACCTCATTGTCAAGAGCATCATCAAGCAATTTGACATGCTCAACTTTGCTGTTGAGCATTGTGAGGCTCTCGATATGATCATGGGCGATTGGGACATGAAGTTGAGGCAATATGAGCTGAGTGAGGAAGACTGGAAGATTGCACAGCAGCTGCATAACCTTTTAAAGGTAAGTCTTACTCTCAATCAATTTATTTTATGCTGATGCCATCTCAATATCTGATGGTAGATCTTCAAGGATGCAACCTTATTTTTCTCTCAAAGCACACCAAGCATTGCGATGGTGATTCCAGTAATGAATCACATTGATGCACATCTTGCAACCGCTGCAAGCTTGAGCAGGTACTCAGTGGCCATCAAGGCAGCACTCATCCTTGGCAAACATACCCTGAACTGGTATTACAGCAAAACAGACCAGTCTGAGGTATTCCAGATTGCAATGGGTATGTAATTGCACATTCTTGTCACCATTTAGACACTAAGTAACTCAAATTATAGTTCTCCACCCTTGTCACAAGCTGAAGTACTTTGAGGAAGCCGGGTGGGAGGCCAATTGGGTCAGCAAAGCAAAATTAATTGTTCAAACTGAGTTTGATAGATTGTATGCATCTTTGGATGTTGACTGGGCAGCTCCTGCTCTGATCAAGGTATTCTTTTGTTCTTGACTATTGGCTTTGGCTAAAACTAAAGATTGTTATTATGCAGGCCAAAGCATCAACATCAAAATATATATTTGATGACCTTCCAGCTCTTCAAGCCCCACAACTGTCAGAACTATGGGGTGAGCTGGAAAGATACTTGAGCACCAATCCTGAGTATGTTGAGGATGTGCTGCTCTGGTGGTATGAGCATAAGCACATTTTTCCTTGTCTGTACTGGATGGTGCTGGATTATTTGTCAATCCCCGGTACAACTTGTCTTTCTTTGATTGATTATACTTGTTCATTATATTTTTTAGCAATGTTGGTTGACATAGAACAAACCTTTAGTCAGGGTCACCTCATACTGTCCCATGTCCATAGCCAACTTTCAGTCCAGTTGACCCGGGCTCTTTTGTGTCTCAGAGTTTGGAGTTTACTTGGTTATGTTAGAGATAGTGATGTTAAGGCTGCTGCTTTGCATCCCAAGGTGGATGGTGAAGAGGACAAGCTGCCATACAACTGGGATGCCATTTAGATCATAAAGTACATATAATACTAACCGACAACCTATATGATATTACTAACTGACAGTCTGCATGATATTCCTACCCAGCAGTACATATAATATTACTAACCCATTAACTCTACCTGCAGTACCCATAAAACCCTCGACCCATACCTGCAACAAACCCGTACCCTTGAGGGTGGGTATGGGTTCACTTGGGTAAGGGTACAGGTAGCCCTGGAATACCCCAGGGTTACCCATGATACTCCCTAGAGATAATAAGCTGGAATATCATAGATCCCTCCAATTCAGAAGTGCACATAAAAGCAGCAGCATTCATGAGAGAGATGCAAGGTTCTGAGCTAGGTTCCGAGGGGACCAGAGGAGTTGTGAACATTGCCAATTGTGCAGCTATGGCCACCAACGATGACATCAGTGGGCTCAAGCCCGGTTGCAAAGCAGTTCAGAAGTATTCTATATGGCCAAGTTCCTAGTCAATTGACAGATTGTAGCAGGCTAGCCAGTTGTATCCAAGAACTGCAGAACACAAAGAGTCAAGAGGTGTTATGTAGAAAGTAGCCATGATGTTTTCCCCTGATGCAAAAGTAAGAGGTACCTCCAAGGCCTTAGTTATGACAGTATGCAAAGAACCATCA
>JASFDE010000460.1:0-12170 GCA_036937135.1 Nidula niveotomentosa | reverse complement strand
CTGTTGGCTTGTTTCGCCAGCCCCCTCTTCCACTCACTCTTAACGCCACCAACTCGCTCCGCTCGTCGGTGGCGGCCAACCCTAACCCTACGTGAGCACAAGCTAGGAAGTAAGGCATAAAAACCAAATAGTAAAATCGACATCCTGAGTGCATTACTTGGCAGTTATTCTTGATCTAAAATGTGTTCTTCATGCATTTATTTCTCCTATCCGATATTACACCCCTCAAACACACTGCTATTATGTTAGTAGTGGTTGTTGTTGTGTTTGTGTTTTTATATTCATATATCTACATATTATATCTACATATTACCACTTCTACCATCAACTAGCTCATCAAAGCGGCATGCATCTCAAGATTCATGGTGGATAGCCCAAAGTTGCTAAGGTCGACAGGGCAGCTGTTAAGGATTATTTGTTGGGTGACAAAGTTGTATTTGGCAAATTGTCCATGGTGAGGGAGAGCACTGGTGTTGAAGCACACACAGAAGGTGTAGTACCTGACAGGGTAGTTGCATGGGTTAACAGTGATGTTGCATGATTGCATGGAGCACCTCGTGGTTCAGGGTGTTGGTACAGTTGCAAAACTTCCAGAGGCACATTTTACAATCATAGGTAGCATTGTGGTGGGGAGCATGATCTGGCTTGGGGAGATCTGGGGCCATGACAGGGTTCCTGGTGTAGGGTGAACATGATGGGGATAGGGCAAGTGGACTGGAGAGGGATGCATTGGGAATTAAGGCCTGTAAATACTGTGAAAAAATGATTAGCAATGCTTGTAACAGTTGCTTGTCAAGAAAGACTTGGGATTCACCAGCAGGTGGCTTTCCCTTTCCACATGATAAGTCTGTGATGCAGCTGATACCAAGCAACTCAAAATAAGATTTCATGTTTTCCAAGTGCTCAATTTGCTCAAACAGAAGCCAGGTAATGTCTCCAGCTTGCAATTTTATTTTGGATCATGAGCCCCTACCTGACCCAAAGTGTGAGACAATTGATTCCACTGTCCACTCACCCTTGGCATTGTCTGCACTGGGGTCAAGTTGGGTGTCTGAGCAGCCAGGGAATAATCTGTTGTCATTTGGCCTGTGGATCTGTAGTAAGGAAGTGTGAAATATGTCATAAACACCACATGCCTTCAAATGGTCCAATAAGTCAAGGCAGAATGACTGATTGCCAAACAGCTTCAATATTTTGTATGGCCCAATATATTTTGGAGTTAATTTCCAAGCAAGGCCTTGTGGGAATTTAATGTTGTTTGAGGATAATTAGACAAGGTCTCCTTCCTTAAATGGTGCAAGTCTGCATTTTCTATTGGCATCCCTAGTCTGCTTAACCTGAGCTGTCAAGATGCTGTTATGTGCAGCTCTCAAGACAAGCATCTCTTCTAGGAGAAGTTTACAAATTGCAGGAAACTCATTTTCAGGATAAATTGAGTTCCAGATCATTGACCATGGAACATGTCCAGTATTGAGGGAAAATGGAGAGTATCCAGTGCTTTCCATGTGTGCCATATTGATTGCATATTCAGTAGCAGGTAATTTAGTAACCCAATTAGTCTGTTTCTCATTAATGCATTGCTGTAGCATTTGAGTTACAGTACAATTTTCACATTCTGTGGAGCCATCTGACTGTGGGTGATATGCACTTGACATGCACAGTTGTGTCCCTATTAATCCATGTAGTTGTTTCCAGAAGACACTAGTAACCAGGACATCCCAGTTGCTGATTATGTTATTAGGGATCCCATGAAGTTTGTATATTTCTTCAAACATTAATTCAGCAAGTTACTTTGCATTATAATCAATGTGGCTTGCGATTAAATGTACCATCCCTGTCAATAGACAAATAAAAATTGTAATGGAATCAAAAATTCCATCATGGTTACAGGACTCTGGGAGGGGGCCAACAAAATCTATTCCAACAGATTCCCAAGGATGAGAGGGAATTGATAGGGGATTCAGAAGCCCATAATGTCTCTGATTACTGGGCTTGCTTCTTTTACAAGTTGAGCAGGTTACATAGAAAGCTTTAGTGTCTGTGACCATGTTTTTCCACCAGACATGATAAATTCACCAATTTTTTCCAACCAGCATGCTTGCCTGCCAGACAGGTTTTTCTGGCTAAGTAAGTGAATCAGACCCTTATGATCTGTGATACACTTAAATGAACACCCTGTAAGAATTCACAATGATAAAGCATGGTTTCAATGCCAGCAAGCATTTCAATTTCATGTAGAGCATAATTTTGATGTGCAGTTTAATTTAGCAGAGAAAAATGCAGCTGGTCTTGCAGTCTGCCAGTCTTTGCTTTGACTGACCACACCAGAAACACCAGTTGTACAACCATCTGTTACAACCCAGATAGGTTCAGCATCTGGACCATATGCAGGTGGCATTCTCTTATGATTGCAAAATTCATGAATCAATCTTTTGACATCCTGAAAGGCTTATTGTTCTGTGTAACCCCATCTAAATGCAACAGTGTTGCCAGTGAGCCCACTCAAAAGACCAATAGGTATGCAAAATTCAGCTAAGTCATCTGCAAGATAACCAGCTATGCCTAGGAATCTCAACTTATTAATCATGTTATCAGCCAATTGTAGTTCATACCAATTAGCCAGATTAAAGCCAGGATCATATATTAGGTCAAGAAGGAGCTGTGTTACACAGCCTCACCAGTAATCCTGGATGATAAACATGTCTTCTGATGCAGAGTCCCTTTGGACATTAAAGCAATCAGTGGGCCCTCCAGAGTACAACTCATCATGCCTGAATGGGGTGCTGGTGTACAATATATGTTCAATCAATGATTCCAGGGCACCCACATCTTGTGTAGGGACTGAATACTGACACCAATGATGGAATTCTTGATCTGCAACATCTCAAATGACCATTGATCCATTATGAGATATTTGAGAATTTGGAAGAAGGTGGATGCACTGCTTTAGGGCATACCAGGCTGGTACATCATTATATTGCAGATGATGTTTCCTTGTAAGAATGGAGGTTTGAATGTCATTATCAAACACTTTATATAATTGTTCTGAATGTTCAGCATGAGAAATATCAAAATGTTCAAGATCTAGAGGTGAGTCTGAATCCAGATTATTACCAGGGTATGGCTGACAATGGTTCAGAAGGTATTAAGCTTGATAGGCTATAATATCTCCTAGAGAGCCCCTTGGTTCTGGGAAGGTATCTCTATTCTCATATTGAGGTAAGTCAGAGCTAGCTGAGCATAGTGTAGGTCCATGTTCTGGTTCCTCAGATGTAAAACTGAGACCAGAGAGCTCATTTTTACTCTGCAGAGATGGTATGGGATCATCAATTTCAGAGTCACTGTCACCTGGAAGGTCCAGTAGTGGATGGCCTCAGGACTCCAAACTTGTGGGGGTACAGGCCTTGAATGCCACATGGTGCAAGACCTGTGATACCATCCTACTATGTTAAACAGAGGGTCATGGAGTAATTCCCCTTCTAAATCATTGATAACATATGTATCTGATTCCATGCTTGTATATTGACCATAAACTATTTTCAGGGTGGACATCCTGGTTGACAGTTGGGTATAACATATTTATCCCATCACAAAGGAGAAGACCTGCAACTATAGCATATGGATCACCCATAGTCCAGGTATGATTGATGTCATCCACACACCCAAGCAGGTGTGACCTCTTCTTTGCATACCAGGCTCCAAGACAGAAATATGGAAGAAGTAAACACTCCTTCTCAATGTTAATTGAGAAGCCATTAAGGTGGTCATGGATCACATAAAAGATATTGTTTAGTTGTCTCACTGAGAATCTATCAGGCATTCTATAAGGATTATCTTTAAGATCATCCAAAGGATAATGTTGCATTTTAGTTAATACAAGTTCTGCAACCATAGAAATGCAGTCCCCAATCATGATTGCAAAAATTGCAGAGACATAATTGGTAATGTAGGAGTATTCAACATATCACTACCCTCTATCACAGATGGTAAAGCAGAAAGTGGAGCACTTGAATCTATTTCAAGGGATGAGATAGGGAGTTACTCAAGGATTTGAGTTTCCCCTTCATCATCTGTGAAAGGATGTATATCCAGGTCCATATTGAAGTTGGATATTCCAAGAGGTTTATTGCCCTTGGAGCATATTGTGGATCCCTGTGAGCAATTACTGGAGAGGTGACCAGGTTCTTTGCAACAGAAGCACTTATTTGCAGCAAGAAGTTCAGCACATTCTTTGTTCTTGGAATTGTTAGGATTTTAGTTGCAATTCTGTGAACCAGAGGCATTGTTTGTGTGTGACTTTTCATTATTCCTATCAATACAATTAGAATAATTTTAAGTTGCTTTGGTTGCAGAGCAATTGGAGTTAGGAGTATTATGGGATGAATTCCCATCCCCTTGGGAATGGTTGTAGCTTTCATGGCCCCTGTAGTTTCCACCACCACCACCACCTCTGTTATTACCTTTCCCTGAACCTCCATTATGAGTAGAGGAACTAAGATTGTGACCATGAGAGGAGTTAGCAACATTCTCAGCCACTTCAATGACTTGAGCAGATTTGCTGACCACTTTCCATTTACTGACTTTTGGATTTAGCTTTTCCAGCCAGAGTTATCTTTGTATGGAAGGTCTTAAGTCAAACCATAATTTAAGAACCTTTTCTCTTCTGCCAGTTAAGCCAATAGAGTAATATAACTCCTCCAGACCATGAACATATTCCATGACAGAACAATTATTCTGAAAGTAGTTCTCCAATTGTTTGTGCTGAAGAGCACAATAGTTGACAGGAAAACAATATTTAAACATTTCCTCAAAGAAGAGATGTAAACTCCACTCAGAATCATTTTTAGATACTTTCCAATTGTAGAAATTATAGGCCATTTCCTTTAGGTAACAAGATAGAGTGATGATGCAACATCCATGTCTAACCTTCCCATCTTGTACATAAGAGGTGCCTTCCTTAATAAATCAATTGAATAGATGGGTGTCTGCTGACCCATCATATTCTAAGGGAGGTATAGGCTTTATCAAGACCTGAGAGGATCTCTTTTGGCTTTTTGAATGACAAGACTGATGAGATCTTGACCTATGCCTGCCTCTGGGTTTCTTTGTCAATTGGTGCCTATAGTGCCCCTGGTGACAGTCTGAACCAGATTTAGAGAGGTATGAGCTAGACTCAATGCTAGAGTTAGGTGTCAGAGAGTGCTCTGAACTAGGTTCTGAAGATGAACTCAAACCAATATCTGAAGAGGATGGTGAGTTGTAATGGCATTTCTTATTCCAACCAGTGCTCATAGTGACACCAAGATAACTCTGTGGAGCTACCTAGTCTATAGGCCTGAATGTGGACTTCTTAGTTTGCATAGGGGGTTCATCTCCCTCTGATGCACTGGAATTCAGGGCACTCTTGCCATTAAAAATGGCCTGGTGCTCCTTACACTGCTCATGACTCCTTCATGAGCTTACTATGAGACTTCCTTGGTCCTTTCTCCCCTTGATTGGTTGGGGCTACCTCAGGATCTTTGTTGGCAGCTCCACCCTGAGTAGCCTTAAAGGACTCAAGGGCTGCCAACTGCTTGTCTATATTGATCTTGGACATTTCAGTGTCAAGACCACCCCAATTCTTGGGGTCAGGACCTTTACCCTTATTGGAAGAGGGTCCTTTTCCTTGTAAAGTTGAACTTTCTTGAGCAGGCTTCATAGCTTGGTTTTGTGCAGCATTGACAGCCTTCTGTTCAGCAGTGAGTTCCTTCTCAGCCTGCTGAACTGCTTTCCTCTGTGTAAAGGAGAGCTCATTTAAATTAGAGAAGTCAATTCGGATATCCTTAGAAACTTCCTTCTTAGAAGTAGTAGGACTGTATGAATGAGCACAGCGCCCATGAGGGACCTCCTGCCACTTGTACATACTCTTCTTAGTCTTAATCTTAGGTGGGCCAGCACCTTCAGGTTCAGACTCAGAAGTATAATTATTATCAAATGTAACATACAATGATTCAACATCTAATGGGCGCCCAAGTGCTCGAGGATTACCACCATGGTTATCCTTGACAGACTCGGGGCAACTATCCGCGTGTTATGCCAACACTGGGGGCACAAGAGATACCCAAACCAGTTTAGCCCAGGCTGGAATAGCCTGGACAACGGGGTGCCTATAAAGGTATCACCATCCGCGAAGGTATCTGTGAACCGAGGGACATTAGCAATTGAAACATTGGTGAGTGACTCACCAGTTTGGGTAACACCTGCCGCTCAAGTACTAGCACAAGTGCGACCCAGTCAGTTCATAGTTTATACGGAGTGGCAGAGATATAATAACGAAGCAGAATATGGAGTGAGAGTGAGACAGAGAGGCAGAGAGGCAGAGAAAAAGGGGTTGCAGCTTAGAGACGGTGGTTCCGGGTGATCAGACCTGAAGGGACCCAGCTGCAAGGGCTAGCAGGTATAAACGTAGTTTGTTTGTAGTCGGTTGTTGAGTCAAAAAAGACGTGATGAAGGCGCGATAGGGGCTGCGTCAAACGTGTGGAACACTGCTAGACTGTTTGAGACTATAGTATTCACTGGGGAGAAATGCACGCAGGCGACGGGTAGTCTACTACTTGTAAGTACGTGTTTAAGGTAGATAGAAGGACATAAGTACTGTAAGGACCGTGTAGCATGTGGGGAGAGATGGCAAAGAGAACAAGCCACAATGTAAGGGGTAAGTAAAGTATTGGTAAGAACAGCAGGTCGGTATCATGAGGTATAACCGAAAGGTAAGCGTACGAAGCGAGGGGCCGAGATTAAACATAAGGAACGAGGGGCCGAAAGTAAGCGTATGAAGCGAGGACGGCGCCCGTACGGTGCCGAAAAAAGTCCAGGTGTTACAAAACCGGATGCACTAACCCCTATGGATGCTTCGAACGAGCAAAATCCTCATCGATACCCTACCACCCAAATGGAATCCCACAGAAACCCTCCCAGAGGACTTTGAAACCCATGAAAATTCCACAGACGAGGACACCTGGACCTTCGATCGGCGAATAAAAACCTATGGAATTCATGCCGATATTTTCCGAATATTCACTGAAGGTGAAACGACAAATGAGCTACCAGACATGAAAATCGACGAACCTGGAACAGAAATAATCGTCGCAGCTACAGAAGGCTCCTGCATGAATAACAACGATGAGAATGCAGAAGCGGGAGCAGGAATCTTTGCGGAAGAAAATCACCTACTAAACCGAAGCATCCGCCTCCCAGAACACCTACTTCAATCCAACCAAACTGATGAGTTAACAGCGATCAAAGAATTGGCAGAAAGAGCCAATCAGAAAGCTCACCTCACAATCGAATCCGACTCCAAGTACGCATTTAGCCTAGTGACAAAATCCCTAAAAATGAAGGAAAATCAGGGATATATGGGAGCATCAAATAAAGAACTCACATAGGTAACAATTGTACGACTCCAGGGAAGGAAGGAGAAAACCATCCTGAAATGGGTGAAAGGCTACAATGGACACCAAAGAAACGAGGGCACTGACCGATATGCTGACGAAGGAGCAAAACAGCCGATACCAGACCAGGTGACACTAAACATCGATCAGGAACAAAAGGTTATAGGAGTAAAACTCACGATTATAACACAATCATTGGCGTACAAGGCAATCCGTGCCAAGAAACTACGAAAGGAATACAAAGAACGACAGAGAACTGAAAAAAAACTCAGACAGTGTCAAAAACTGTGTGGAAGAAGCATTTGGAAGAAAACTTTCCTCAGGTAAAATCTGGAAGCCATACGCAACCGCGATTTCGCAGAAAAAACACAATATTTCCTGTGGGTGACTATACACAACGCATACATGATAGGATCTGACTGATTGAGACCGAACTATAGCGATGAATCAAAGACCGAGCCATATGTAGACACGATGATCAACTCGAAACAATGGAACACATACTCACAAAATGTGAAGAAGTCGGCCAAAAGCAAATCTGGGACCTCGCTAAGAAACTCTGGGAAATGAAAGCACCCGGCACCTGGAGGAGCCCAACTCTTGGAATAATACAGGGCAGCACACTGGCCACTCTAAAAAACAGCAAAGAAGGGACCGACCAAGGCCTCTCGAGATTATACAAGATCCTAATTATTGAGTCAGCACACCTAATCTGGGGAATGAGGTGTGTACGGATCATGCAAAAAGATGATGAAGCACACTCACCAGTAGAAACCGAAAACCGGTTGGTTAAAGTAATAAACGACCGATTAGCATTAGACTGTAGGTTAAGCAACCCGAAATACGAGACGAAAGCAATTCCCAAGTCGCTGGTAACAAGTACTTGGAAGGGCACCCTCAAAAATGAGAAGACACTGCCAGAAGACTGGACAAGTGTGCCCGGGGTTTTAGTGGGTATGGGGGCGAGAGATGAGAAGGGCGATCGCGGAAGGTAAGCTATAGGAAAGGAAATTAGATGGTAAGATTAGCGATCGCCTGTTAAGATAGCCCATGAGTCCCACACTCTGTGCGTAAAGGCATTTCCCTGGCGGTGAATCGTGATCTACAAACGAACGATGTGGTTTAAATCCCACATCTCTATTAGCGGGCAACAGAAGGCGACTTTGTCGACAGTCTCGAGCCAAATCAAACGCTCCACCAAATAAAAAAACAAATTGCAATTTAGGTTGCCCTGCCTTCCGGCCCGACATGATGAGACATTTTCTTCTTCCTGCAGCTCGGCATCTGAAGGAAGGAATTCAAGATTAGAGATGCAGGAATGAAGCTTAGCACAGCCAATTTGAGATATGGCTGTGGTAATGAATGAGGGTCGGTCTTGCAGAGAAAGCCGAGTCGAGTTCAAATGGAAAACTTGTGTTGATGGAGATATGGACCCAATATATATGCCGAAAGGGAGTGGAGAGCAGCAGTGCTCAACATTAATCTCCTGACCCAACTAGGCTAAAAAATGCCGAAATTTATTTTCAATTCCTACGATATAACGGCCCGAAATTACACTCCTAGTCGTATTACACTTTCCTCCTACGTCGCACTTTCCCCTCGACTTCGCACCTTACTGGCTGCATCGCACTCTCGGTAGATATTGATGTAATAACAGTCAAAATTTACTAACATTTACTGAATAAGACCAAAGCTTGGATATTTACACTTTAGATGTAACGAGCGTCTGCGAAAGGTGATTATGAGGAGATTATAAATTTGTGATAGAAAAGGCATGTTCTTCCTCAAACGGTTGATGCCATCCGAAGACTTACTGCATGTCCTCCATTCTCATTCACACGAGCGCTAGGAGCGCGGATGATATGCGGATTCTACTTGAAGCGCTGAAATGGAAGCGCGAAATTTACTTATTGAGGCGCTTTTTAGACGCCTATAATCAGTAGAGTCGTATCTTCCATACTCAATCAGTTATGCCATTTTGGCTGTCAGTGACAATCTGAGGAAGATTTATGTTCCGGCCTGTGTATATCTTCTCCTACCTATCGTGCGATGAAACAAAGACGCTAGGTTTATAGAAGCACTGAAATAAATCTGTGAGAGACTTACAGTTGAAGTGCTATTAGATGGTTACAACTAGTTGAATATCACCGTTATGTTTCTTCAAACCGCCGACCATTTTGAAAGGCCCTGGTTGCTGATTTGATGTTGTCTGAGTTCTCATCATTATCGCTGTCACCATCAAGATTAGTGATGTGCCGGCTCCGGCTCGAAGCCGTGGGCCGGGCCAAGCCGAGCCCTGTGAAGCCGGGCCAAGTCGGGCTTTGTAGCACGGCCCAAGGGGGCTTTTGGCCCAGCCTTGCAGTTGTAAAAGCCTGAGCCGTCGGCCTGAGCCCCGGCTTTCGGTGGCTGAAATGAATATACAGTTTCAAATATTTGAGTTCAGCAAATGCTCTGTCAGCATCAACATACCATTCCAGTTAGAGCCGAAATCCCTCTAAAGTCCACCATGGCCGACAAGTGCTCACGGAACCCATCGGCAAGGCTGTCAACCACTGATAATATCACAAAGCCGCAGACTCAGGCACACCAGGCAGCTCGTGACCGTGCCATTGCTGAGGAAGAAGCACGTCGTAAAACAAAGGCTGTGTCGACTCCTTCGGGCCCTTCTCTTTATCTAATCCTACCTCTGGAGCTGGCCAAAAAGCAGGGGAAGTGATCGACATTGAGGATGAGGGTTCAGATGCTGCAAATCCTGGTGTGTTTCCACCAACTTCTGTTCATACAAGATAATGCTTTGTTAATCTTTATTAGTACGAAAGCGCGATGTGCACGACACTGATTCATCTGAAGGATCTGCATGTCCTGATGAGGATAATGACGACAACGATAACAGCCCAGTGCAGGTAGTAAAGAAATCACAAAAGCCAGCTAAAAAGAAAAGTGCATATCTCTCTAATTAATACATCCTTGTATTCTGTAGGCAATATCTCGAATCACATCCCAAAAAATCTTCATAAGCCCCGGCCTGAGCCTGAGCCGGGCCTGGCTGAGCTTGAGCCGTTGTCCTAGGCTCGGCCTGCATTTTTGTAAAGCCTGAGCCCCTCAAAGCCGAGCCGGAGCCGGGGCTTTTGGGCCGAGCCGGAGCCGGCACATCACTAATCAAGATCCCGAACGATCCTCAACTGTGGCGCTCGTTTCTTGGTTTCTTTCTCTTTAGTCACAATTTAGACTCTAAGTCTTCCTCTACCTTGCGTCTGAGCTTTGATTCATATTTCCCACCAGCATATAAGTTCGGATCTATATCATTGCCAAACATGATTGATGAAACATATCTACCTCCGCTTCGAACACCATGCCAAACTCCTGGCAAGCAAAGGAGAGAACACGGTCACTGGCATGTTAATGCTAGCAAATACCATCCAAGGGCTAAGCCACGAACACCTCCAACGACTATACATTGCTCGCATAGTCCCACAGATCCTATATGCATGCCCAGCGTGGTGGAAAGGGACAAAATATCAACTTCACCCTCTATCCCCCCAACAGGCACTGCTACACATTAAAAGGTGTGCCATTTGATTAAATAAGCTCCCTCACTCAAGCCCCATTATACAACGACTTCCAAATACATGGTGCAAGAACCAAACCCCATCTGCCCCACCCCCACTCCCCCCGAAGCTATTCAACAACTCACAAACAGACCGAGCCAGAACCACACCCCTCCTCGACATTACCAGACACACCAACCATCGACACGAGCGACTTGACCCCTACATCTCCCCCCCCTGGCACTGCACAAGCCGAAGCTTTGGAAACCGCCTAACAATATCAAAACCCCCAAAAAACGCTCGAACAAAGGAAAAAACAGACAACAAAGAAGATATCGAGAATAGAAAGAGAGAAAAAGAACTCGCAGTAAAAAACCATAAACAAAGGTATACGGAACTTCAGAACAGCCCCACTGACCTCGTCATATACTCAGACGGATCCCTCCAGAAGAAGGCAGGATTTCGCAGAGTGGGAGCCGCAGCAGTAGGCTATTATGGAGGAGGTGAAGTATTCTCCAGAAAGATGGGGCTGGGAGGACAGGCTGAAGTATACGATGCAGAAATGGCAGGAATTATGATGGCGGCCAAGATGGCAATAGGATACGCCACGGAACAAGCCCAAATACGAAATCTACACATCTTCGCGGACAACCAGGCAGCAATAGGAGCCATATTCGAACCAAAACCACAACCAGGCCAGCACTACGCAACATCCTTCCAAAAAGACGTAACACAGTTCCTTGACAACAACCCGCTCAATACAGTCACGGTCGCATGGTGCCCCAGCCACTCCAAGATACCTGGAAACGACCGTGCAGACACACTTGCGAAGGAGGCCACCTCCCTAGCACGCAATTCCCCGATAGGCGCAACAAGAGCATATGCGCTGTCGAGAGCAAAAGACAGCATCAAACAAATGTGGATACGAGACTGGAAGCGCATGCCAAAAACTGGCCGTTACGCACCATCCAACAGAATAACCCCATCGCTCACCCCCTCCGCCCACTTCATGGCTTTGAAATCAGAACGGGAGACCTTCGGACGCCTAATCCAATGCAGAACAGGACATGGATACACGGGAGAGTTCCGCCGACAGTTCATCCCAGGAGAACCAATAAACTGCCCGTGCGGCGAGCAACTAGAGTCAAGAGAACACATCATATGCCACTGCGATCGATACGAAGCACTTCGA
>JASFDE010000459.1:0-12177 GCA_036937135.1 Nidula niveotomentosa | reverse complement strand
GAGGAATGAGACCATAAGGTGAATACAATATAAGGAAATAATAGTGGAGACTAAGAAAGATAGGAATGAAGATAATGAAGTGTATGAATGGAGTATAGTAAAAGGTTCCAATAATGTGCTGAGGTATTGCCAAAGTCTCCCAGTGGTCAACGTGTAGACTCCTGGAGGTCATAGCAAGTTCTGGAGGCTTGACTGAGCATCATGAACGGGATATGACAGTATAGTAGCTAGCCTCAGCTTCAATCTCTTAGGATTCCCACTATCAAATGAGAACCAGCTATAAGTCATTGATCCTCTCTCATCTTCTACTTCATCCTCTACTCCTATTCTCTATCCTTCATATCTGTTTGGTGGCCTTGTCTTGGAGATTATGTTGCCCTAACAGATGGTCTTCCTGTTGCTCAGACTTCTCAATCTGACTCCAAACACTTAGGAACAGGTCCTAGACCTCAATTGCTTTGAGTCCAATTCCTTGCCCTCTTAATTATAAATGGTAGGTGGTTTTGCTCTCAGAAACCTAGCACTAACTTGACTATCTAATTTCTAAACCAAACAGAGATGGGCTTGTATACTTGGACTTAGCATTGGCAGGAGCTTATGGGCTCATCACTGCAGATTACTTTGTGGGAGAACAGGGGCATAATCCTTTCCTTCCTTGCCCTCAGGCTTTTATTTATTTCCTGGTTTTTATTTTTAGATAAGCTGCTAAGGAGTTCCTTGGCTTAATCACCCCTTGGACATCTCCACTAGAGATTGAAGGTTTAGTATTATTTATCCTCCAGACCCCTATTGCTTCCAGTGATTTTCCCTATTATTTTGCTCCCTTCTCAGAACCTAGGATATGTCCAAGTACACTACTACTTCTGGTTTCCAAGGTTTGTAGTCAGTCATAGTGTGGGACACTCTCCATTTTTTATGGGGTAGTTCAGACTATCATATTTCTTATCATTGTGTGGTTGGCTTGCCTATCATTGCTGCAACAGCCTTCTTTCATCCAGTATTCTTGCTATGTTTCCACTAGGCATGCTATGTGTACATATTATGCCTTATGCATGTTGCCAAAAAAAGGACACCACTGTAACAGCCAGGCTGTGCAGTTAGACTATAGGCACCCTCAGACCTTGCTTAGCCATGTCAGCTCCATCTGATTCCCAGCTACTGAGCACTATATATGTTGCTGCTGCACTCTCAGCTGCACTCTATGCTAGTTAGACACACTTTCTTCTGTGGTTATGGCTTCATGGTGGTAATTTGTTCTGCAGTAGATACTGCACTTTATCCATGTTATAGGTTCAGTAATAGAACCAATAAATATCATAAATTTTGGGTGTAGAAGTGCCCTGGGCATATCAAAATCATTTTATTTGTTTGTATTTGTCCATGCATTAGTATATAATCTTGTTGCATCCCTGCTCTGTAAATATCAAATAATGAATCTGAACTTTTTCTTAACTTCAAATGTCTTCAGATTTGGATTGTCAGCCTTCTTTTCTCTGGCCCTCATTTTGGTTGGCCTAGTTTGTTCAAAGTTGCCTCAATGCCCTTGTTGCACCCATCCTTAAAGAAGAGGATATCTGAAATGTCTTCAAATCAGCTTCCTCCCTTCAACCTTCCATCAATGCTACTATTGGTGTGTATTTTGATATTCAACACCTGCATTGGATAGCAACAGTTCTATGGGCAGTCCTTATCTTCATTCAGTGCACTCTGTTAATGGAATAAGCCATCTTTGGAATTTTGTCCTGCTACCTTACTACCAATGCTCTCAATGCTTTTACTTTTTGAAGGCAGGCCTGGTGAGTGCTTCATGAGTTTCTTGGAATCTCCAAGTAAGAATATTTGCAACATTAATATACAGCTGGTGTTTGTTGAAATAACACTGATGAAACAGTGAAATCTGCTATTTAGATGACAAACAAGTAAAGAAGTACAGGTAAAATATGCAAGCTTACATGTAAAATACTTAGATGTTGTATATAGAATAAAGAATACCAAATAAATATAATGCTTCCATTTACATACTGAAGCTAACTGTAATGATTCAATGTCAGCCAGACTTCCACTGGTGCAGGCATCAAAGCTTGTATTTTCAACAATGTTCACTGACAATAAAACAGTTGATACATATTGGGTCAGAACTTTGTATATCTGATGAGAATACATTTTTCATACAGTGCAAGGTAGTGTTGTGGAAAGGCAATTATAAGTGTGGTTGAACAATCCCTGTGATGGTGCTGGATGGGTCACAACACACATGATACCCAAAACACAGTAATTGTTGAGACATGCAAATTTCATGAGTTCTTGATAGTTTCCCTCTGTTTTTGTTTTGTATAATGGACATAATACACTGTCTAGCAATAATTTAAAACACTGAATTAATGTCTTTATGTCTGATAAAATGTAAAAAAAATGCAAAAAAGTAGTAAAAAGTGCTATTTCAGTGCTCATCCACCCATTTAGGGCTTCCATCATCATCTTCAAAGTTCTCATCATCATCCTCAGCCCTTCCATCATCACTGTTACTTCCCTCAACCAGTCATTTTCCATTTAGATGAGCATCAATTGCATCTGGGAGTGCCTTCTGCTTCTCATCAGTAATGATTTTCTGGCTCAGGTCTGAGGCCAAAAGCTGGCCAAGGCCAGGCCAAAAAAAGCCAAGCCAAGCCAGGCCAAACTTTTGGCTTTTGTTGGCTTTTTATCTTGCATAGAATTTTTCAAGGCCAAAACCAATTGCCTAGGCCAAGGCTTTCAGGTGAAGATTGTTTTTGTTGAAATAGTACGCAAATGGCTCAAAAAATGGTACTCAAAATATTTTTGCAGTTGATGGTGATTGTAATAGTGATATATAGCCTTATATTTAGTATTGGAACAGAAATTTCACTAATTTTGTTCTAATTATTTGCAAAAAAACATTCCCACAGGTCTATACATTATTCAAGTCTCAAAATAAATTATATCTAGGCTTAGATCTTGATAGGAAATGAATTATGGGCAAATAAGTTGAGAAGAACTTGATGTTTGACTGGTTCCTATGCATTTTATAACTTGAATATAAGCCATGGTACCTGCTAGGAGAAGCCAAGGCTCAGACCAAAGCCAGCCAAAGCCAAACCAAAGCCAATCTATTTAGCCTGGCTCAGGATTTTGGCAAGCCAAAGCCACCTAAAAGGCCCTCCTGTGATAAGGTCCCAAGATAAGATAATGATAATCACCAAAAGATAGGTGAGTTCATGACATTTAGCTGTAGCTGTTGATGCATGAGCTGCTGGAATGATCCAAGAGTACTGTCAAGAACCAAATTCCCAATAGATAGTAAACTAGAGAGAATCCCTAAGAGGCTATAGGCCAGGTAGCACCATGTCAGAGATAATAGAAAATGTCAAAAGGTGATTCTGACCATAGTGTGTAAGATATTAAAGAACTGTTAGCTTCAGCTTATGTGATGCATCCTTTCAGTTCTTGCAGGTTCAACTTAGCAAAGTGGTCCACACATTTGATTGAGTACATCTGCCAGAGTGTCATCAGAGATGACAAGTGTACATGACAACTAGAGACAAAGTCTAGTGTTGAGAGCAAGATAGACTAGTTGAACAAAGTCAAACTGGAAGGGAGGTTGGAGGTTGGAGTCAGAGTGAATCAGATAATCTTAGTCAATATTCAAATTGGAGAATATGGTACAAATTGAGACTACTTATATACTCATAACTAATTGTATAGTGAAAGCAGAATTAGCAACACTATTATAGTAAGAGATAATAGTAGTTTTGACATATAATAAAAATGTGGAATCAAGAGTGGAATCATAACTGAACAGAAGGATAAACTGGACATAATATTGTAAGTAGTGAGTATCATAGAAATGGGACAGTAGTTCATAGTAACAATATAATGAAAAGTGGCAGAATAGAGCAGAATGGTGGCAGAGTCATGCTAATGTCAGAATGAATGTTGGAAGGATTTAGCAGATATAAAAAGCACCTTCATTCTCATCATTTGTGGCAGGCATTCATGCCATGTCTCTCTCCTCCAAAGTAGCCTCATCAATTAGACCACCTGCAGCAAATTCAGAAGTGAATCACTCCCAGGTAATGTCTGCACCAGCAAATAATGCTACAAGCAGATCCTGAAGTTGAGGTAGTTGTGGGGCAAGTTCATGTACCTTGCTGACAACAGCATTGTTCTGCCATTTATCACCATCAAGGGATGCAGTCAAGTAGGAGGAGTAGTCCCCAATGAGAATATCAGAGTTATTGATGATTTTCTGCATATAACCATATACATGGCAATGAAGGGGACCAACATCAAGCATATTCTGATCCTTGTCTCTGGAAAAATGAAGGGATTTCATGTAGGGGTATGAGATGGATTCAGCATAGATGGCAAGGATGGCAAGTTCAGTATGTGTGGCTTCAGTGAAGGGCATTCCAAAGATTCTGCTCCATGTGGTTGAGTCAAGAGTTCTGCTTGTTAACGTGAAGATGCTGAATAAAAGAAATGAATGCATCTGAATATAAAAGCAGGGCAGCAGCTGCATCACAGTATGACTGAAAGCAATTGTTGGATGTATCAGGAAATGTAAATGGGGTTCCAACATGCTCCCACCACCAATACCAAAAGACATCATGATCTCCCTTCTTGTCATCCTTGTGGTTGAACATAGCACCAGCAATCTAGGCTGTCTTGATTGCACCACAGGTAGACTTGTCAAATGCACATTCCTGTGCTGGTGTAGGTATATCACCTTCCTTGAGAGCTGTGGCTCTCTCTTGGACAACTGGATCATTATCCCAATTAGCAAGAAGAATAGGCCCTGTCAAGCCCAGCTCATTCCATTGTGAAAATAAGGCTGCATATCCTCCTTGAACTGTGTTAAGATCCTTGTGGCATCCACAACCTGCCCAGATGAAGAGAAAAAGAAAACACTGCTCATCCCTATCAAGCTCCTCAAATGCTTTATTTCCCAGGTCTGCCACCATCTCCTTCATCATTTTTGCCTGGTTATCATCCTTCACATTGTCAGATAATGCATTCCATTTGTGTTTACCACCTGCAGACTTGATCATGTATGTCTCTGCCTCCTGATCCTGCTTGCTGATTTCCTCCATTGACAGCCTGTTAAGAACCAAATTCCCACTAGATAGTTTTACTAGAGAGAATCCCTAAGAGGTCATAGGCTGGGTAGCACTACATCAGAGATAACAGAAACATTGGAAGGTGATTCCAACTGTAGCATGTAAGAGACTAGAGAACCATTAGCTTCAGCTTATGTGCTGCACCCTTTCAGTTCTTCTGGGTTCAACTTAGCAGAATGGTCCACACATTAGAGACATACTATGTGTTGGAGTGTTGTTGGAGATGAGGAGGGTTTAGTGACAACTAGAGACTAAGTCTATTGTTGAGAGCAAGATAGACTAGTTGAACAAAGTCAAACTAGAAGGGAAGTTGGAAGGGAGTCAAAGGTTGGGGTCAGAGTGAATCAGATAATCTTAGTCAATATTCAAATTAGAGAATATGGTACAAACTGAGACTACTTAAATACTCATATACTAACTGTATAGTGAAAGCAGAAATGGTAACACTATGGTAATGAGATATGGGGCAGGCTGATGGTGACCAGGTGATAAATATGCCTTCAGTTTGCCACTAAACACCACCCTTGGATTTCCACCAAGGACCACCCTTGTCACTTACACTACTTTGATAAGTAGCTATAACAAATAGCCAGTTGTGAAATTTTTGCAACTGGGAGGCATGTAATGTATGTAGTTTGATATGCCAAATTGCGAAATTTTTGCAACAGAAAAATATAAGAGATTTATTCAATTGCAAAAATTTCGGAACTGGGATAACCAGTTGCAAAAATTTTGCAACTGGATATATGTTGCTCCCAGTTTCAAAATTTTCGCAGCTAGAACAAATATGCTTCCAGTTGCGAAATTTTCGCAACTGCATATATGACCCTCCCAGTTGCGAAATTTTTGCAGCTGGATACATGTCCCTCCCACTTGCGAAAATTTTACAGCCAAAAAAAATATGCTTCCAGTTGCGAAAATTTCGCAATTGGATACATATCCCTCCCACTTGCAAAATTTTCACAGCTGAAAAAAATATGCTTCCAGTTGCGAAATTTTCGCAACTGGATTTATGTCCCTCACAATTGTGAAATCCTTGCAACTGGAATGCCTCCCAGTTGCAAAATTTTTGCAGCTGCAAATACTCTTCCAATTGCAATTTTTTTGCAACTGGATATGTGTCCCTCACAGTTGAAAAAAATTTTGCAATTGGAGGAGTATTTGTAGTTTTAATATACCAAAGGAAGGTCAGACTTATTTTTCAGACTTATTTTTTTGGTTGCTGCTTGTCTGGCAGGACTGAAGTCCATTGAAGTCTTTGTTTTGCCAAGAAGCCATGCCAGAAGGGTTTGGTAAACAAGCCATAATAGTGTCATAGTCTGGGGCATGGAGTATTAGGGCTGGACACCATGCCATATATGTTATATGGCCATCTAAGGATGGCTGTGAGATGGCAACAGCATGACCAAAACCATCACCATGTAGTGCTTCTCTGAGCATAGTGTTGCCACAGCTCAGCTTATGTGACATGCCCTGAGCTGACCACAAAAATAAATACTGCACTCCAGGTTTTTGTCCTGAACTTTAAATTCTTTTTGGTAAGGACAGAGGGTACCTGGAAGCTGCTAGGTACATGGCTTTAGTATCTAATATTTTGTTATTTGAATTGCAACATGGACCTCCTCCCCAGCATGCTGGGCTTAGATGGTAGGGCCACAGGCTATAAGCTACCCTTATACCATATCTGTACTTGGCAATTTTAACTTCAACAGGATGATATAGATTCCAAAACATCCAAAAGTGGTGTATACTGGTATATGGGCATATAATGAATTTAGAATTCGAAATTTAGCACATAATAGAGAATGAAAGTGCTTGATGAACATAATAGTATCTGCCACCTTTGATTTAGTGCTGTGTTGCAAGCAAGAAGTAGCTAATGCTTAGCTAGCACCAAGGCTCAAATGGTGTCTGACTGAATCTTGACTAACTGCAAGGAAATAGTATCTCTTTTACCTGAAAATATTCTTTCAACTGCAACAGCAGATCCTGGATAAGGAGTTTGAGTTGGCATGGACAGAAATAGTTAAAATGCTATGTAAGTATCCTGAATTTTTCAATTGGATTCTTCCATCAACCCTCTCCAATCATCTGAGCTACTGATGTCCATGTTGTCAGATCAAACTAAGGAGGAAAAATAGATCAACATGCATCCTGCATTGAATGGTATCTAGCTACTCTCACTATAATGGGATCTCCAGTTTGGTGCTTATTAGTCAGGTCACATAGTTCATGAGGAGTGATTGTGTCTTTCTAATGCACAAAATTCATCAATACCAAGCACCTTAAATCTTTTCTTGGAAGTTTTTTAACTACATACCTGGTCAGGGTTCTTAATTCTCATCTGTCACAAAAAGCCATAAGTTCACATCAATGTATACAGACCAAATGTCTTATATTCATATTTTCTGGGTGTCTCTTGACTAATCATTAACATAATATAATTTCTATAAAATTAAATTACCCAAATACCTCCTCCTGATCATTTGCAAAACAAATTACAGTGGGAAAAAGTCCCATAAGTTGCATCCATCATGAGCTGTTAAGCCAATCAATCTCTGCAACTTTTGCCTTTCCTTCCTTGGTAGCTAATATCAACTTGGCAGACTGGAAATCATGCAATACCTCAACTATGGGGTCTATGGGAGAGTCCCAGTGTACTTTGGCACTGCAAAAAATTAAGGGAAAAGTTGGAGCAGGGAAAGGGTGGCCTATCTGAATAGGTATTCAAATTTCATGGGAGGCAACCTTTGAAGTACATCCAAACCTCCTTTTATTACTTACAGTGGATAAAATATGCATCTGGCCAGGCTGATCCAGATTTGATTGCAGGCATAAGTGCCTGCCATACCACTTAGTGGAAAGCAGCATCTATTTGATCATCAATGTTTAGCACTCCTTTGGTGTCAAACAAAGGAATCAGAGATCACTGGCCTCTGCAGACAGTAGATAGTATTATTGATTGAGAGTATAAATTGGTATAACATTGTGTAGCAACACATGTCTACTTTCACCTGGGGCAACACCAGATACCATATTGTCTGACTTAAATCTTCATGCAATTCAGCTGTATGTATGTGTTGGGTCTTATTCACTATGGTGGTAACTTGGATGAATGCTCTCAAGAAAATATACCAACAGTATATTTGATTTCTGTATTTATCTAGCTGGGATTTGTAAGGAAAGCTCACAGGTAAACTAGTACTTCAAGAAACCCATATGTTTAAAGAGGTGGATAGAACTATTTCAGAGGTGCATTCTATTTTATGTTCAGGAAACTTAATTTTATGGAAAAATGCACAATTAAATAGTTGAGAGCATAAGAGTATTCACTTATCCATAGCACCAGTATTAGAACTCACATATTGATGAACTATACCTAAAAATACAGTGGTATCTGCAGATATAAATAAAAATCCTATAGATTTCTTGTATTCAGTGATACATTTCATTTGAGTGAACATATTCAAGTTCTATGGAACAATTATGCTCAAAGATACAGTTCATTGAGTTGAATACATACCAGGATTCTTGTTATAACAGTAAAATTGCTGAGTCAAAAATATTCTCCAGATGAATTGCATTCAACAATACAAATTATTTGAGTTGAACACCTACAAGAAACCTCACAATAAATTAAATTTAACAGTACATTTTATTGCTCTGGACAGACTTGAATACATGCTGAACAGATTCCCTTAAAAAATTTTGCTCAACAATACATTTTTTGTTAGTTGAATATCTTCAATGAACCTCTCAACAAATTAAATCCAACACTACATCTCAATTCTCTTGGCAGAGTTTAATATTGGTTGAACAGGCTCTCTGAACAAAGTGTGCTCAACAATACATTTTATGTTAGTTGAACACCTTCAAGGAGCCTCTCAACCAATTGAATCCAATATTACATCTTATTTCTCTAGACAGAGTTCAATACTTGTTGAACAGACTCTTTGAACAATTCACACTCTGTGATACATTTTATATTAGTTAAATACTTACAATAATCCTCTCTGTGAATTAGATCCAATAGTACATCTTATTTCTTTGGACAGATTTGAATACTTGTTGAATAGATTCTCTAAATGAATTGTGCTTAATAATACATTTTGAAAGTATTCTCTAGATGAACTGCATTCAAATATACACTTTATTTCAGTTGAATACTTACAAGGAACTTACTGAAGAATTAAATCCAACAGTAAATCTTATTTCTCTGGTTAGAGTTGACTGCCTGTTTAACATGTTCCCTGAATGAATTATGCTCAACTATATTCTTTATTTGGGTTGAAGATCTTCAAGGAACTTCTCAATGAATTAAATCTAAAGGCACATATTATGTCCCTGGAAAGATTTGAATACCTGCTATATGAATTTCCTGAAAGAATTATGCTCAACAATAGATTTTATTTCAGTTAAATACCTGTAAAGAAGCTCTCAACAAATTAAATACAAATGCACATCTTATTTCTCTGGACAGATTTTACTACTTATTGAATGAATTCTCTGAAGAAATTATGTTAAAGAATACATTTTAAAAGCATTCTCTAGACAAATTCCATTCAATGATACACTTTATTTGAGTTAATTATCTACAAGGAACCTCTCAATGAATTAAATCCAACAGTACATCTTATTTCTCTGCACAGAGTTGAATACTTGTTGATTGGATTACCTGAATGAATTATGCTCAAAAATACATTTTATGTAAGCTGTGACCCATTAGATCCAATGACACATCTCATTTCTCAGGACAGATTTGAATACCCACATAATTGAACAAATTCTCTGAACAAGTTATACTCAAAGATATAATTTATTTCTTGAAACAGAATGGAATGTGTACAATACTAAATACTTTCTTAAAAATATATAAATTCTATGAAACTGATGTTCCTCATTCCCTGTTCTTAAACATATTAAAAGTGTGTATGGGTTTTTACTGACTTCACCAAGTTCAATCTGTTGGCCACAAGTGTTTACCAAAAAAGTCAATGAGGTCAGAAACAGGTCTTAAATAAATCAGAAACATATCAGAAACAGGTCAGAAACAGGTCACAAGCCGGAGATATGGAGGGTATCTCTCCTAGATGAGAAATATTTCAAACTGGAGACATATGCCCCCCAGTTGCGAAAATTTAAAAAATGGAATTATATACATCGGGGACATGTCTCAAGTTGCGAAAATTTTGCAATTGGAATATTGTACATCCTAGATGCAAAATTTTCGCAACTGGAAAAGTGTCTATTCCACCTGCAAAATTTTCGCAACTGAAGATGTGTTACCCCCAGTTGCAAAATTTTTCGCAATTAGAATAATATGCATCCCAGCTGCGAAAATATTGAAATTGGAATAATATACATCCCAGATGTGAAAATTTCGCAATTAAAGATGTGTTCCCCCCAGTTGCGAAAATTTCGCAATTGGAAAAAATTTCTGTTTCAGCTGCAAAAATTTCGCAATTAAAGATGTGTTCCCCCCAGTTGCGAAAATTTCGCAATTGGAATAATTTGCATCCCAGATGCGAAATTTTCGCAACTGGATGATTTTATTATGGTTACCAGTTGCAAAAAAAAAAAAAATTGTATTAAGCTACATACATTACAAGCCTCCCAGTTTAGGAAATTTTGCAACTATTTATTGTGTATAATTACTTATAGCTATGGTATATGTGATGAGGGTGGTACTTGGTGGAAATCTGAGGGCAGTCCTTAGTGGCAATCCAAGGGCATTTTTATCACCTGGCTATGTACAGGCTATCCATAAGATATAATAGATGAAATGGCAACACTATGGTAACAAGATATAATAGAGTCTTTGACATATAATAAAAGAGCAGAATCAAGAGCAGAGTCATAACTGAGTGGAAAGATAAACTGGACATGCTATTGTAAATAGTGAGTATCATAGAAACAAGACAATAGTTCATAGTAATGATATAATGAAAAGTGGCAGAATGAAGCAGAATTATGGTGGAGTCATGAGTAGTGTTGGAATGAATGTTGGAAGGATTTCACAGATATAACACAACCCCAACATCACCTCATCTCCAAGATGCTGATCCACAGCCCAGGCTTTCAGCTCTTCAAGCAGTTGTGCATCCTTCTTCTCTTTGGCACAATGATCTGTATTGATTCCAACAAGCTTGATCAAGATATCAATGAATTTAACAAGCCTTCCTGTGCACCTGCCAAATGGACTGTCATTATAGATATCAATGATTTCCTTGAGAGTATTTTCCCAGTTAATCATGGCCTCTTTGCTTAATCTATCCCATGATGATTTGATTTTAAGAAAACAGGTAAATTGTTGTTTTACAGTGTTAGCAGGTATTGATGATGTATAATCCTAAACAGTAAGATGTACATGCTGGGAGTTATATTTGATGCTGCAGTGTCCAGTTCCATCAGCACTGAAGATCATGCTTTTTTCATTTGTCATTTCATAACCAAGCTAAATTTGTGCAGCAAAATATCCTTCACAAAAAACACATGCAATGGTTGGATGACTGATGCTACCAACAATTTTAATTCCTGCTGATTGGAGAACAGCAGAGATAACCTCATTGTCATAGTTCCTTGAGCATCCAGCTTTGAAAAGCAGGTGTACCACATTTTGGGTTTCTTCAGTGGAAACACCCTTGTGCATCAGATGATAAGTGGACATTTGCTGCTTCACCTTGGCTTTGGTAGTTGCAAATGCATGGTATTTGACACTAGATGCACAGGCCACAGATTTCTAAAAATAGGAAGCCCCTTTCTGTAAAATAGCAAGATTAGAACTGGCCATGTCTAATTTAGATTGAGGCTTGTCAAGCTGCAATGTCCAACAAGCCATTGAGTGTGAAAGTTCCATGCAAAGACCATTATTAGCATTCATGAGTAGTGCAAGAGTGTCACATATGGCAATAATGTGGCATTTGAACTACATATATAGCCTGGGAATACCTATGACTGTAACCAGCCATAGTGGCCTTTTGGCTCAGTTGGTATATTGTGTGTTTCCTGGCATGGTATATTACAGTATGACTGGTTGACCAGG
>JASFDE010000458.1:0-12196 GCA_036937135.1 Nidula niveotomentosa | reverse complement strand
AATATCTAATTCTTTTCTCTAATATAGGCCATCTCCATGCGCCGCCCAATATCTCGATGCATGGAATCTCTTTCGGCGCACAACACACCTCTGCCGCACGTGCTCTCCACCCTTACTGCCTCCTTCCTGCTTTCATCTCAACTCCATCTAGCATCACGCTGCCCGCTCGATATGGGTCCATCTCGGCGTCCTTCTGGGACTCGACGCTCGAGGTGGGCTGTTCGCGCCTGGATGCATCCAAAAATGCCGGGTTCACATGTACATCGCGGAAAGAGAGGGCCATAGAAAAGACACGAAAGAGGTGAGTGAACGCACTGCTTGCTCGTGCATTCGATTACCCCCGCCGACGAGTGATATACCTCAGCTGCACTGCAGATTCTGCACGACGAAGTTCCATTACGCGACTGCGAAGAAGATGGATGTGGGTCGCGCGATGGGCCCACGAATTACGTGTCTGCAGCCACCGGAGAGTCTGGCAAGCACCCATCTCGATGTTAGGAGGACCATCAGTGAGGGAATGAAGGGTTAGCGACCAAGGAAGGAGGGCTGCTTTGTGTAGACGATGCCTTGTATGTATAGGCCCCAGCGGCTGCCTTTCCTCTCCTCCCAGTACAACTAAACGCGAATTGCGCGATAACTCGAACTCGAACTGAGAGTGCCGCCACCGCATTCTGCGACGTATACGACACCATCTACGTGTCTGGACTCCGAGCGGCTCGAGCGCGGCTGTCGATGCGGAATTGTGCTGGCACGCAGTGGACGCGATCGCTTCTGTGCTCCATGCCGTCGTCCCACTCGATAGTGAGCTCTACAACATTGTTATCAGGGCGAAAGGATGCGTGGGTTTCACCGCACAACTCTGGCGCATCGACGAATACGATGGCCGGAGCTCAGACATCATCGTTCCCGCCGAGGCCGGCACGTTGGTATGCCGTTCTGCAATTTCCACTCTCGGATTTTTACATGGATAATATTTGAGTTGAATGTGTGAATTTATGTCTTTATTTGTGATGTGCGCAAGCAACGATGATCAATTGGACTGGGCTTATACGTCGGAACGGACACGGAGATAACGGGCAGCCGTGGCTGAGCGTGGTGAGCGTGCATAGTTTGTACATATTTACTGGCGAGCATTGGCGTGCAAACTTATACCTAATATGGTATATCAGTGGCTTACCTCCACATATACCTGGATTGAAAAACAAGTACTATACATAATCTGCTGAAGATGGGTGTCCCTTTCTAATGCTGTACACATTAATGATAGAATTACATATTTTGGAAAAAGAACTGAGCAATTTTATAATCATATAGGCTCAAACTATTGTCTCTATGCTTAAATCAAGATAATATCAATGATCAATGCCTAAAATTATATTGATGCTCATTGAAACAAAGATCCAAGATCATTATATGGACATAATGCCATTGCACATTAACATATACCCTGCATACACTGCTTAAAGGCCCTGCACACCCATGGACATTAATGTGCATGCCAATGTGCACAGGCATGCACACTACTGCACTCCACTGCACGCCAATGCATGCTAATGCACACCAGTAAATATGTACAAACTATGCACACTCAACACACCTGCTGCGCTCAGCCACCACAATTTCTGGTTGCCCAGCATGGAATGTTGTAATTTGGTAGCCAGTACATAGCTGTTAGGTTCTAGGTTACAAATCCACAAGGTGTACAGTGTACAGTACTGTAGCTACTCCTTATATACCATGCTCTAGGGTTTCTAGTAATTCTACCATAAGTATTGTCAGGCACACAAACAATATACTCTCAATAGTACAAAGCCAAGGCCATCTAATCACTCAAAGAGAAAGGTGAACATAAAAGGTGAGAAATAAGAGTATGCTATATTGCTAGTGGAGAAACGACCAGCTCAAGACTGGTGTTTCAAATACAAATGCACTACCTAAATACTAAACTACATGTGTACTACATATGTAAGTAATATCTGAGTCTGAACATTTACTGTGAGTATTGTGCATGTAACTAATGAAAGATTGGTTGCAGCATATGTATCTAATGCATATCTAATATAACTAAATGAATGAAAAAGGATTGGTATCCTCATTGTAAGTGGCAATGTAAGCATGTGTTGTCCATATGTTGTTCTGAGATAAGATCCTCCTGATAAGATCTTATGATAAGATAATGATAATTACCAAAAAGAAAGGTGAATTCATGACAAGTATCTCACAAAGCAGATTACTCATTAGATAACCAATCCTGAGGTATAGTATGTGCTGGATGCTTCTTCCTGAATTTCCAAAATGGAAGGCTCAATTTACTGAAACTTCATCTGTGCTGGTCAACATGGATGTGGATAAGCAGTGCCTTGAAATGTTAGAAGAAGAAATATTCAAGAAATTGGTGAGAGCAGGAATAGCTGGACATTTCCAGTGGGGTCTGGATGCTAGTGACCATCAAGAAGACTGGGATTTGTATGCAGGAAGACCTACTCACTGGGGCCATAAAGATAGATGTGGAAGCAAAGGTGAGCTTGAGGTGAGTCATGTCTACAATGTATATTTTGGGAATAAACTCATCAGTGTTTTATATCAGCAGGGGGTGGAATTATGTCAATTTGGAGAGACTCAAAGTAAACAAAGATCTGTGTGAGCATCCAGTCCCAAAGCCATGGCCTCTAAAGTGAAGAACAGATTAATTTTTATGTTTGCTTTATATTTCAATCACTTCACTAAGTTACTCACAGCATACTTATATAAATAACATAAAATACTGCAGGATCCTTAAGTGTGGTGTAGTCTTCTCTGATATATAGATATTTAATTAATATGTTTAAATATGGTGTTTTTTGAGCTCAAAGGTTCATGTCACAGTCAATTTAGTTACAAAGTAATCATGTAGGTCCATAAATATCACATGTGTCAATATAGTGCATGCTTACTGTACAATTCCTATGATTGTTGTTGCTGCATGTGCAGGATTAAGAGTGTTAATGTGATCTCATTTGTGTACATTTATTTTGTTAGCTTATTTTAAGAGTGTAGTGGATAGAAATAAGTTTTAGTCCAAAGTTAGGTGTGCAAACACAGAATTATGGTCACATCATCACATTAAATTACTTATTTTGCACCATTTCTTATCATATATGAAGAGTGGCGGAAAATGAAGCACACCTCAACATGCCATACTTATAATCCTGGCATAGAGTGATCTGCTGTGGCACAGCCACTACATGCCATTGCACACCACAATGCACACTCAGCCATGGCAAATTTCCTATGCCCTGAGATAACACCTGGCAGCTTCAAACATGTTTCCTGGCATTAACAAACAACACCACATAACTGGCCATAAATGCATCCACAACTTTCAATCTCAACCTCAATCTTTTGTGTTGCAGCTGCGATGAAGTTTGCTAATTCAATGGCAGCCCACCTGCAATATAAGCTGAGTGCTCCACAATATACATGCTGAATATTTTGTGGAAATTGCCCAAGAATGTTACCTAGGGTTTTGCCCACACCCCTGAATTATCTGATAAGCAGTTTGGGTTGACTGTCTTCCAGACTTTTTCATCTCTCCCCACCACTTGCAAGCCTAAAATCTGTCTAATATTCTTGTCAATATTCACTGAGAACATGCAAATCCTAATTAGTTTGCTACCTGTATCAATGTGTGAAGATATCATTGTCATCCATGATGTTATGGTTGGAAAATGTCCAAGTTTTTTACTTTCAATCACTTTGAAGATGCACAGATACTGTACCTACAATTTATAATAGATACTACAGTGTCATGAAGACTACAATCAAAGAGGGGAGAACATTAATAGGTACCTTCAAGATATGTGATCAAAATAAAGGACATAAGATTGTGCTGCATGTATCAAAGGATCTATGACAGATACTGATACATATACCATGGCCTACATACTGAGAGAAATGAGCTTTGTAACTTACAAACAATAGTCTAAGGAGAGTATTGCTATTTAATTGTGTGCTACAGTGGCATTGTAAGGAAGGTATGCACAATGGTGTCTTGGTAAATTGGTATTGGCCATTATATATATCTCACAAAACAAAGTCTCCACAGCTCTGTGGAGCCTACTTGGCAAGCTCTCATTGATGTATTTTTTACCAGTGTGAGAAAACATGAGAAGTCCATCTTGCACAACTTTGTTTGACAGAAAATGCCATGCAGTGCAAATGCAAGAAGATTGACAAAGCCTGAGCTTGAGAAACTGTGCCAAAAATACCTCTGTTACAAGGGATGAGAGGTCACATTACTTTGTTGATATCATGGATTCTGACATATGTCTTAGAGAAACTGCTCTGTGTAAACAATCTACAACTACTAAGAAGTACTCCCTATACTATAAGTGATTTGTGCAGATAGATAGTGATGACCCTCATTCAGCTGGGGTGGACACACCAATCTGAACTTACAGTAGTTAGTACTGACTAACTTGTCCACATACATTGGGCTACACACACTGATAAATAATGATTGGAATGTTGAAATAACACAGATGAAATGGAAAAATATGCTATTTATGTGACAAAGCAAGTAAAGAAGCACAAGTAAAATATGCAAGCTTATATCTAAAATACATAGCTGTTGTATACAGAATACAGAATACTAATGAAATATAATGCATCTGTTCACATACTAATACTAACTGTAATGGTCCATTGTCAATCAGACTTCTGCTAGTTTGGGTGTCAAGCTTGTATTTCCAACATGGATATTACAGTCATTGAGACCTACTAACTAGGAAAAATATGTTGCAGTATGGTGCCCAATCAGCTCCTATTAGGTTCATTAGCACCATCACAACAGATCAGCAATCTGCCAATTTTCCAACATCCTTGACACTCATTACAGGACTTCTGCAATTAAAGACAGCATAACCAACAACAGCAGATGTCATGCCATAGAATACAAGTCAAGCATAAAGTTGAGCTATGGAAAGAGCCACAAAGGCATTGTTTGCACAGGCTATAACAGGACTCAGGAGAAGCTATGGGACTCTGAATACAGCACAGGTCATGACTTCCTAGCTACAGGCTGGTGTATTAACTACAAGTACAGGCTCTTGGACATGAGCTACTGGATTTGAACTGCAGGGTTCAAACTATGGGCAACAGGATATGGGCAATGAGGTATGATTATGAGCTAAAGGCTATGAACTACTGTTGCAACTTACATACTATGGGATACTTAGAGACTACAGGGATGGGGTAAGTGTTACAAATTCTTACTTGGTTATTCGTACCTGTTATGCAACTTTCTTTCTTATTTGATAGTGATCAAACATGTGTACAGCTATACTTAGACTAGCCAACGACAACAGTAGTTATACTTAGTACATGGTGCACAGACCATCATAGTTTACTATAAGTAGTACTATGTACTTTAGTATAGTTCTTTAGCTTGACCTAGGCAAATATAGCTTAGACATCACTCTCACAGAACTCCAAATTTGCTCAAACCTCTAAAGACTTTGTCTTGAGGCTCATTGAACCTAAGCTTCTCTTAGACAGAGACTTAGCAACTCGACAGTGTTCTATAATAAGACACGTGTCTTCATCGAACAAACAAACAGAACATCGAACTTCGCTTTGAAACCTTCAACTAGGCTAATCGCCGTAACAGTAAGGGTTATGAGTTATAGTCCATAGAAGATGCCATGGAAATGGACAACAAGAACAAAGAGTATACAGGGTACAGGGCATGGTGAGTAAAATTTGCATGACAATTCTACGACCACCCTTGACTCAACTCTCAAATAGCAAGCACTTCATATGCCAGAAACCATTCCTGCTGAATTCATAACAACAGGTCCCTCCAACCTTTTGATGAATTTAAGTTGTGCTGAAGCATGTTGAGAGAAGCTGGAAGCACAGTCAGAGTGAAACTCAACATCAGACTGGAGGACAACAAACCTTGATCAAATTTCAGTTTCAATCAAAGAAGCCCACTGTGCCACCTCTTTGGAACATTCTTGCATCATCTGCCTTCTTCCTTGTTTTGCCATAAACCTGTCGAAGAAATAGGTGGGATAAGGAGGCTCATTTTCATTGACATTGTCAAGTTTGTTGTTGGAATCCTTATTGGCTATTTTGAAAGGAAATGTAAAGTAATAGATGTTGGGAAAGTTCTATAACCTGTACAACCAAATTGCTTGACAACACACTGCAAATAGTGCCAATCAAAGATCCCCTTTGGGGGTAAAAGGTTGTTTTCACACAGAGAGTCACTGGGTATGAGTGAAGAAGGGGTGTAGGATACGTGGGTGTACTAGGGTACATGGCAGTAGGTGGGACACTATTGAAACATACATCAGGTTCCTCAACATCAAAGTTGTGTAGAATGTATTTTGTACCTTATATAGATTTTAAACAACAAAATTGCTACCTCCAAATCCATACCATTACTTACTGTATCATGGTAGAAGCCCAGCTTGTAAGTGTCTACCAAAGAATCCAAAGTTGTCATGATAAGGATCCCTAGCTTTGGGTGGAAGTTGTGGATGTCAAGAGCTGCCTGTGCTCCAACAAAAGTTATCATGATATCTTTCACTCCAACTGTGCCTAAATGTTTGGGGATGAGGTGAGATGCAACTAGCAACCTTCTTGCTGTTACACCTGTCACTATGCATTTTTGATCACAATGCTCTAAAGATTGATGGAAATGGTATGTGTTGGATTCAGAGCCAATGGAGGTCTTGGAATGAAACTGGCATGCACTAAGTTTAGATAAGATAATGGGGCTGGCCTTATGGAATTCATAGATCCCGGGGAGTAGTGGATCATTTGGGATGACCTGTCACCAGTTGGCATTTTTTCTCCTGTGATACAAATAAGATGGTGTGCCTGTCATGTGAGTGTACAGTTGACCTGTGCCAGAAGGGTCACAGATAAGATGAGCAACCCTGATGACCCATTCTACAGTGGTACCAGCATATTGGCTGATATCTTCTACTGTGCCCTTGATTAGGTACAAGTGAGCAAAAGTATCGGCTGTGAAAGCAGAAAGCTCTGTGGAAGGATTGGCTGTGGAAGGAGGGTGGTCTGTAGAAGGCAGGTTCATAGGAGCCAAGCTCATGAAAGACAAATTTGTGGGAGGCAGTCTAATGGTAGGGATTGGGGCAAAAAAGCATTTGTGGACTCAGATATACACATGTTTGTTTGTCTTATCTGTGCTTTGAACTGCTGGTCCTCCTGGGAGAGATATTTGGGGTGTTGCCATTGGTTTCTGCATCATAGACCAAAACTTGTAAAGAGACAATTCCTGCTAAGAAGATGAAAGTAGATGACAACTGCATTTTTATTTATATGGTGACAGCTGTACAAAAAGTGATGTTGACATCATACACAGGTCCTATCTACTTTGACATTCAAGCAGCTTGTGCTAGCCATGTTTACATCCCTTTGTCAGCAATCCCTCACATGCCTTGGTCAAATTGAACATGGTTGTGCTTGTGTATCATAAATTGGCGCACAAGAGGGGACACATAGCTACTAGTGGTAATAGCTCAACCTTAACCCTCCAGATCCTCATCCTCTTCACCTGTTTTCCTCATATTGAACTTTTGCTTCATCCCTGGCATAGCCTTGCCTCTGCAATACCCAATGCCTGCCTTCTGCAGAAGCACCTCCAGATTCTGCTCTGCCTCCTACAAAATGCAGCCCAAGTACATGCATATGCACCTGGTGCACATGCTCTCCAGCCTTAAATTTACAGTCTTCCTCCTGCTGCCATCTTGACTTCATTGAGCATCATGCTACCTGCTCACCATTGGACCATCTTGGCATCCTTCTCCAACTCAGCACTTGAGGTGGGCTGTTTGCACCTGGACATCATTGAGAACTGCTGAGTTGGCTTGTGTATTGTGGCAAGAAGGGGCCATAGAAAGGACATGAAAGAGGTGGCTGAATGCACTTGCTTGTTCATTTGATTACCACTCTGACAGGTGATATGCCCTTAGCTGCACTGCAGATTCTGCACAACAAAGTTCCATTATGCAACTGCAAATAAGGTGGATGTGGGTTGCACAATGGGCCCACAATTTACATGTCTGCAGTCACCAGGTAGTCTGGCAAACACTCACCTTGATGTTAGGAGGACTGTTGATGAGGGAGTGAAGGATTAGTGACCAAGGAAGGAGGGCTGCAATGTGTTGACTACACATTGCATATAAAGGCCCCAGCAGCTACCTTCCCTGCCCTCCCAGTGCAACTAGACACAAATTGTGTGATAACTCAATCTTGAACTGGGAATGCTGCCACCACATATATTGCTAAGCTCACATTCTTAATGTCAGAACCCAAATTGATCAGTCCATTGTACTGCTTGAGATTGAGTATCCTCTTAGCATGGATGCTTCTGGAAAGAACATGCATATTCTGGCTCATCTAATAGGATACTGCCAGACTGGCCATGCATGGACATGCTTGCAGTTGACATTCAGCTTTGCAAGGAGAGAATGGCTGGGTGGTTCATCAAGAAGCTCTGCAAGACTCTCAACTTGCCAACCTGCCATGGCACGGTTGAGGATGGGGTACTGGAGGAAGATGGCATGAGCTGGGGAAGAGGAGAATATATGATGTGTGAGAGGCATGCTCTAGAAATGATCCAAGCATGAAAGAGGTGAATACACTCTGCTTACTCATTTGATTACCTTGCTGATGAGCAATCAATGTTGGCCACCATGATTGAAGGGCGCCATATGGGCTTGCACCTGTGCTGTTTCTCCCCCCATTTGTGTTGATCATCTCCTCCCTTATGCATTGGCCTGAGTGGCTGCCTTCTCTGCCATCAAACTGCCAGGTGGAAGGGGGTTCTTTTTATGTCAAGTGAGCACTCTCGTCAGCAGGGGAACTGTTTTTTGACCCTCCCAGTTATGTTCTTGAGTGCCTTTCAGGTAGAGATTGTTGATCTTCCATCTTATTGGTAAGGATTGTGCGAAGTTGTTGTATAATCCATTTGGGCAAGCTTCAATTCAATTCAGAGTGCAGCACTATGCTCAACATGTGCAGGTCCAATCCTCAAGCCTCACCCTTCATCTGTCAAGCCACCCACAGGTCTGAAGTATGTGCACATGCATAGTCTATGCAACTCTTTGCTTCAACCTGTGCTCCATCCTTTTTGTGAAGGTGAGCCCAGCTAGTATTTCTTGTTGCCACAGCATCTTTTAGGACTTCTATATCTGTCCAAAATAAAAACACCTGCTTCCACTGTTTATCCTAATATGTCTGTCTTACATTCCATTGAGTCTCCCAAAGGCACCTATGGATTCTCTTTGAATCTCTATATTCACCTCTGATGATCTAACATAATCCTATCAGAGTGCTTCATTATATGAATGCAAAAAAGACTTCAGATTGGCTAATAGTAATCTGCTGTGTTAAAAATTGAGACTTGGACTGGCTGCCTCTCACACATCCTTGCTCAATTTTCTCAGCCTGTCCAAATATACCTCAACATCAATAGCCTTACTCTAGGTTCCTTCTTACCTATGATGGATACCACTATGTGTCTGGAAATCTTGAGACAAGTGCAGACTACGTCTCATATATGTTAAGCCTTGTTGAGATTCTGTTTCATGCCCTGAGGGGGAGTACATGCCCCACTCTTCAGTGTCCCTAGGATTGTAAAGGGAAAACACTGACTGTTTAATTGTCTAGATGAAAGCAGCAGCCACTCATGGAGCTATTTGTGATCTCCAGCAAATAGTCAACCCTTTTATGACTGCATTGCCCCCTTAATTACTTCTAAGGCATAGACACCTTTGCAAGGCATCTTGATAGGCAGCTCATCTCTGCAACATGTGATGCTGATGAAACTACTGGCTGTGACCAGCAGAAAAGGGCAGCTTTACACCTGGAAGGAGTCCAATCTTGACACAAACTGCCAACAGCAACTTGCCACTGGATAAGTGACAACTTTTGATAGACAGATCATCTGTAAATTCAACAACTTTGCATTTCTAGATGATTGCATTCCAATACTGAACTCCAACATTAAATTGTATACATCACTAAGACTGCAGCATGTCAATAAACACTTTTAGGTTTCAAAGCCAAGCACCAGGGCTCATTAATGATGTTCATAGACACACTGTATCTTATAAGGACAACTTCAACACCACATATTTACAATCAACAACCAAGTAAACTTCCAGATCCTTCAAAATCATTCCATAAAATCAATTGACAAGTTCCCTCCTTTCACCTCTCATAGAGCCCACATTGCCAGGCAGAACTGGCCCAAATGCATTTGTATCCTGTGCAAAACCAATCTCAAACATGCCTGCTCCTAAATCACTGAACTTGAAGCAGTACTCCTGCACTCAAGTGTGCAGGAACTGGTTCCCTGCATTGATGGCCACAAATGCAGTGGCACTCCCCATTGATGCAATGGGGATGGCAATGGCCACATCATCCATGCTGATCATGACTGTCCCAGCATGCTTGGTCATGTTGTTGAGGTGCACAATGAACTTGGTGTGCTGGGTCTTGGAGGTGCAGATGATGTTCTCCCCATTGGTGGTATCATAGTACCAGAAGATGTCCTGGCTCAAGACTGAGCAGATAAAGAACCTGAAACCACCACCACATATGTGTCATCCCATCTTTCCCTTCTGTTCCACAAAATGCACTCAGACATCTCTGCTCCTGTGATCCATATGATCCATATGGTTCAACACCAGTGCGACACTCAAAATGTGCCCATCACAATCATTAAGCAGCATGAAGAATGCCTTCCCAATGAAGCTCTTCACAACACAGTCATCTGCAAGTGTGTCTGCAACCTTCACAATGGTCACATCATGTGTGTAGACCTGCAGTGTCATGCACTAGATCTGTGCAAAGCATTGGTAATCTGCTGCAACGGAGTCACTGATGGCACACCACCACCCATCTGTGGTGGAGCGGTTGGCAAAGACTAAGAGGTAGCAGTAGGTCATGTTGTTCCTGATCTGTTTGATTCATGGATATTAATATCTTAGCAATGAACAGCAGGAACATTGTTTCTATATGCACATATTTGCAATAGGCATAGAAAAGACCTGGCTCAGACATGGTAGTAAACTCTGCTGAAGATAAATTTGAATGAATGAGAATGTGCATTTGGCCTGACACAACATGTATCATCCTCTCACCTTTTAACCTCAAAATCAAGCAGTGAGAGGGGCCCAATTTACCCCATGAATTCTTCAGGGGTTAGAGACATTCCTCTGGACCCAAACTCACTGTGACAGTTGAAATGCACTCACATGAGGTAGCACATGAGTTAGCACAGAGGAACACTGAGAAACACTGACAACACTGCAGCTTCATGAACAGAAGTGATGGTTCACTGGTGCTCATGAGACTACACATCATACCAGGCACAGGTTTTTTACTGTGCCATGTATGTGCTGTGCATGCAAGTGCATGCAAGTACATGCAAGTGCAAAGTTGGTGCATGCAAGTGTGTGCAATTTTCTACAAGGTGTGTGCATAGCTGTGCATGCTTAATATGTTTGTGTGCAATTGAGTAGTAGGTATGTTGGAAATATGAGCTCGATGCCTGCACTAGCAGAAGTCTGATTGACATCAGACCATTACAGTTAGTATTAGTATGTGAATGGACACATTATATTTCATTAGTATTCTGTATTCTGTATACAACAGCTACATATTTTACATATAAGCTTGCATATTTTATTTGTGCTTCTTTACTTGTTTGTCACCTAAATAGCAGATTTTGCCGTTTCATCAGTGTTATTTCAACAAGGTACATGGTTTTAGTGGGAGAGCAGATTGAGTGAAATATCTTCCCTTTTTGTGAGAATTAGTGCATTATAACTGTTCTGATTTCACTTATTGATTGAAATATAAAATTTAAATTAATTTCAAAGCTCTGTGGATTATTCTACCTGATTGCAGTGCAGACACCCATCAAATCCAATTATTTCTTTCCTGGCTGACAAGCCTGCATTGACTTTGCAACATTCATGTCACCATGTCAGTGTGGCTATGTTTATTATTACCTTAAAAGACATTTGGTGATGTCCAAACATCAGTGTGGGGGAGAGCAAGGGAACTTGTGTGCATATTAGTATGCAAGTACACTCAATATATCAACACCAAATAACTCAGGTCCTATGTAATATATGTACAAATTGAATGTAAAGACAAAGAATGGAGAATGAGA
>JASFDE010000457.1:0-12223 GCA_036937135.1 Nidula niveotomentosa | reverse complement strand
TTCCTCGCAGAATGGACCACATGTCCCCTGCAGTGAGAAAACTCAGGACCTCAGGCTGTACCCTGTCAAGTGGCCTCACTCTCACCCCCCGTCGACCAGCATTCTTGATAAATCGCGAAGCTCGACGAAGCAGAGCACCGTGTCATCGTCAAGGAGATCATCTCTCCACTCCTCCTTAGCCTCTCAGTCTTCCTGCTCTCTCAATGTCGCAAGCAAGCCCTTCGCTCCCCTGACTTCGTCTCTACCTAGCAGGTCGTCCTCCCGTTCCTCTTTAGCCTCCCAGCTCTCTCATTCTCCCATCGTGGAAAGCAGGCGAATGAAACCCTCCGCTCTCCCAGCGTCATCCCCAGTTTCAACTAAGCGACCATCTTCGCTCAAAGCTACTCCCCGCTCCTCTTCACCTTCTCCATCATTATCTTCCCGTTCGAGCCTCGGACCATTATCTCCTCACGGTGCGGATAAAGTGCTCCAGCAGAAGCGCAACTCCAACTACTCTGACCTTAACTCGGCCACGATCCCTCGCCTTCGATCCCCTCCGGTCTGGTTCGCCAGCAAACTTCTCAAATCCACATAGCACTGCGCTGCTTCTCTTTGCCCTGGATCATCTGTATCGTCATGGGATTCCCAGTTCTCTCGTTTATCCGGACAAGGGAGCAGGCAATGTATACCCTCTCATTACCTGCGCGACGACACTCGACCCTCTCTTTCCCCTTCAGAAACACGTACATCAACCATAGCTACCCATTTTTCTCAATAATCTTCACTTCGATATTCGCACATTACCGTATAGGCCGATCATGCCTACCTCCTTGCAATACTTCTATGTTCCATTAGCATGATCCTCGACGACTATACATTCTATTACATCTCTTCTTCTCGCTGTATCATTCCTACTTTATATCCACGCATTCTCTTTTTTCTTCTCAACGGACATCGTCATCATCATATATCTTCGTTTTTATGTTATACCCGTGTCTGCACATATACCATTTTTCTCTCATACAACATTGTATACCCATCTTGTTATCTTCGCGTCGTCTGTCAAGAGTGAGTACGGACGAATATACTTCATATCATTGCCAGTGTCGGAAAATTTAGGCCATGTACACTGTGACATGTGAGGCTTGAAGCGAGATGGATGACTCTGGAAGAATAAGATATTCTCGCAACACGTGCATGATTTGATTGCAGTTTCCAATGTTGTACCCTATTCTCTTCCTCTATAATTACGCTCGTACGAGTCACGATAAATACTTCACTATCGTCACAATGCAAGTCTTCCCTATCTTCAATACGACATATCAGCTTCGCAGTTCTTGCCAATATCTAAGAAAGCATTCAACCTCAGATGTGCTTACCGCATGGCACAAGTTACATTAACTTCGGCGCTCGGGAGTAGAACCTGAGCTTGTCTCTCTATGGTACAGGATACATATGAGCGAGATTTCTGGTAAATTTCTGGTGGCGTAAATACCAACGGTGAATCATCAAAGACGGTCCCAACATAACAGAAGGTCATGACGATCAAAGGCTACGCGGATTGATATCAGACTTCGATAAAATGTTGCGTAATAGTGGAATTTCGATTCCACCAGGATTACCTCGTTTATTGCCGCCAGCAAACTTGCAAGGCCTTTCAGAAGATCCAAAGAGGAGAAAGGATTTAGCAATAATTCATGGCATCGTCAAGACCGCTTTGAACAATGTTCGAGGTATAAAACCCGGTTTTATTTTCGTGCTGTTGGAAATTGAGACAATTATATTTATCCTGGTATCAAGGTAAGCTGTACATGTCTTTTTTATTGGTTGTGCCCAAGTAAGTTGAAAATTTCGTGACTAGTGCATAGGTGATGTAGAACTTGGGATACAAACGATACATATGCAACTAGTATCGAAGGCCCTTCAAGGTGATCCAAAGAAAAAGGATTAATATTTCTCTAATGTGTCTTTAAAGGTCAGCAAAGCTCAGTGGCATCAATCATTCAGTAAGTCTCAAAATTCTGCGAAATGTATAATCAGTATCATTAACAATTATTTTTAGCTTGATAACAATGCGATGAGAGGGCTTACAAAGAAGACCATGGTAGTTGGAGTGGATGTCACTCATCCTGGTCCCGGAAGTATAGGGGGAACTCCTTCCATTTCTGCCGTTGTTAGTGCAGATATTTCGTTTGTACAATTTCCGGCGAGCCTCAGGATCCAAGAGAGCAAAAAGGAGGTAGGTAAATCAGTTTTGATTTGTGTCGTCCTATTGATTTGGTCGTTCTAGATGTTGAATGAGCTACGAGACATGCTAGTGGAACGCCTTCAGGTTTATAAGAAAAATAAAGCATTTCCAGCAAGAGTTTTGATCTATCGTGACGGAGTATCTGAAGTAAATTTAGTTATTCTGTATTTATTTCTGCGCTAATGACTTTTCTTCCTAAGATCAATTTAATTCCATGCTACGAGAAGAATTGGCACAGATACTTGAAGCGTTCAAGAAGGTCTCCCCTAGAACAAAATACCGACCAGACTTATCCATTATTATTTGCGGGTGAGTCACGAGCAATTAAGCAAGCAAAGCTGTATTGCTCAATCTCATAGATGTAGGGAGCGACACCACGACGACGCATTTGCTTGTTCGACGTGAAGCACACAAGTGTACGTGCAGCATTTCGCGTAGATCAGGATGGAAATATGGACTCACCCATTGCCCCAGCACACCCTCCAGGTGCGGTGCCTCCTCGGCACTAAATTGACAATTTGTGCTTTTCTCTGCGTGCAGCTTCAGCAGCTCGTTAAGCGATCTCTTGCTATTCCCTCCACAGCTATCTCTCTGCAGACTGCCCACCGACTTTCTAAGGTCGCGTCCACTTGATCATCCGCTGAAAATAGCAAGGAATTGCGGGGGGTGGTAGGGGCGAGTGGATTTGCTGCGGGTTTCGGAGACGCGACGGAATCGGATGATATCAACGAGCGATCCCAATCTTCGTTCTGGGGATCGATCGAGTTCAAGGACAGCGTCGACATTAAAAGTCAAGCTTCTCGGTTGATGTTGACTGTGACATTATGAGAGATGAGAGAGAAAGCGGAGTAAGTTGGAAGGCGAGCTATCAATTCAGACGCAGCACGGAGAAGAGGAACCTTATGAACGTGGCAAGGATGAGGAAGGAGGGGACGAGGAGGAGAGAGGAGAAACGGGAGATGCTCGGGGATCGGAACGAGAGGCGTGACTGAACTGTGACCAAGGCGCGTCGCCGTTTGTTTCGACACCACGCCCAATTGACACCGCCCTTACCATGTTTTTCTCACACTGATTTTCTACTACTCGGAGTCCTATGTACGACTCGTCCAGCAATCCAAGAAATGACTGACAATGACTCGGGGAATGATTCTCATGTTCTTTCCGCCTTCTTTGCTGCAAAGGAGGGGCATTCGGTCCCGGCGTTGACTTGCTCGGCTTCAAGTAGCATTCAACACCACCGTCCTTTGGCTGACTGGGCACATCCGTCGATGACACTGCTGCTGGTATTCCCACACGCTTCCATTCGGTGGGTCGCTGACTGTTACGCCGAATATAGGCTCAGATAACAAACCCCACCTGGGCGAGGAAGTGCTATTTTGGTACAGATAAGCGTATACGAACTTTGCTACTTACAGCTTCGCAACATCGTCTTACATAGCAATTGTTCAGGAACTGGCTTTCTTACTAATGTCCACCGTATTGCAGACTTCAGCTCATCCGCGACTATAAAAAGGTTTCTGAATCGACGATAAGTTCATCACTCACTCCTCCATTTCTTCTCTCTCGCTCCTCTCCTCCAATACTCTCCTCCCGTACAACCAATGGCCTCACAAGCTACCTCGGCCACTGCATCGACGATTGACCTAGAGTCCCGAGTTGATAACTTGTGTCTCAGTACAACCCCAACAATAGTTGCTGATAGCTTCCAGGAAGAGAAGAAGGTCGACGACTTCCAGGAATCTGCACCTACAGCTAACAATAAAGAGCACACGTTGACACCTCTTCGGAGGAAAGTCATCTTAGCAATTCTATGTTTTGCACAATTCTTTGATATTTTCAACGCATGTGCTGCAATCGTATCTCTTCCTCAGGTGAGTCGAATTGTCTTTGTCACATAGTATGTATATAACTAAATGCTTAATGCAGATCAGTAGGGAATTGGACTTTGCAAAGGGGACAATCCAATGGATTCTATCAGGCTATACTTTGACATTCGCGGCGTTCATGCTTGTCGCCGGTCGTCTAGCAGATATTTATCACCCTAAGCCCGTCTTCGCAATGGGGTTTCTCGTCATTGGACTTCTCAGTATCCCAGTTGGAGCAAGCGTGAATCCGATCATGGCAATCATCTTCCGTGCAGCACAAGGCGTTGGTATGTCCTTCCTTTTTTAGGTTGAAAGGTGCCGGGTCCTCATCATGTTCTTTAGGTGCGGCTCTGAATGTGCCCTCTGCTATGGCGCTCATTAGCATCTACGTAACTGATCCGAAGGAACGCAGCAGGGCATACGCTATATACGGTGCCTCAGGAGCAGTCGGAAATGTTGCTGGACTTGTTGTCGGTGGTGTCTTGACAGCCCGCGCATCCTGGCGATGGGGTAAGTCACATTACACTTATTCCACGCGTCGAATACGGTTTTAATTGGTCTCTTGCAGTGTTTTACCTCTTAGCTATTGTGATGTCGCCTGTGGCAATTTTATCGTGGTATGTATTGCCATCCCATAAAAAGCCGGAGTCCGCTACAAAGCGAAACATCGATTGGCCTGGAGTCTTCTCTCTTACGGCCGGTCTTACCCTCTTTGTTTTCGCTGTCACAGAAGGAAGCTCAGCAGGTTAGCCTCCTTCACACGAATATATGAGAATTATCAACTGAGACTTTCTTTGATACTTAGGATGGGGATCTCCGCGTGTGATTGTGACTTTGATTTTATCCATCATTCTTTTGGGCGCGTTCCTCGTGGTAGAGCGCATAGTCAAAGACCCTGCATTCCCGCCTCGTACTTGGTCCAACAAAAACTTCACTCCGCTCTTCTTCTTCGCTTGGAGCATCTACTGGTTTGTCTTCGTCACCGAAATGCAACTTGTCGAGATCTTCAGTGTAAGTCTCGTTGCAATGCTTCAATCTGAGACGCACAGCTGACACCGAGCTTTAGTCTCTATGGAATGATTCTGCACTATCATCAGCCGTGCGGTGTATTCCTTTTGGTCTGACCGCCGGATTTGTGGCTCCTCTCGCAGGAGTGGTCGGCCCGAAGTTACCCCGCCGACCACTTCTGATGTCCAGTCAGCTTCTTATGGCTGTCGGTGTTATTCTATTTGCTCTTGCAGATAGTGCGGACAAATACTGGTCGCACGTCGTTCCGGGGATGATAATTAGCATGACAGGATCATCATTTGCCTATGTCGCGTGCACAACAGTTGTGATGGAAGGTGCCAGACCCGGAGAGGAGGGGGTTGTCGGTGGAGTAATGAATACTGCATATCAAATCGGTGCGACACTTGGGCTTGCTAGTCAGTTTTTTACTGTTCTTCATGGTTGAACTTCTTCACTAATCTTTATTATTCTTAGTCGCCACTTCCATCACTGTTGCTGTTAATAACAAACAAGCACTTGATGCTGTATCGCAACACAGAGGCTATGAGATTTCATTCTGGTCGTTGCTCGGTTTAAATGGTGTTATGACCATTGTCAGTTTCTTCTTTGTCCGTGACGACTAGACTAGGACATTTCATTTCTTAAGCGATTAACAAAAATTATCAATAGACTATAGCAATAGATATATAATTACATTGTATTTGTAGCAACTATTCCGCAATGTATAGATGATTAGAAGATCCGGGCTTCTAATTATGGCAAACTGAGTTAATGCTCCCATTGTTAATTGGACCAATGCAAACAAAGTCATTTCAGTTCTAGGATCGTTGATGTTCGATATTAGTTGCAGGTCGACCAATATACTGATAAAGCGCTCTCCACAAGTAACAGCACATCCGCAAAAGCAGGGGCACGATAAGATGTGGAATGTAGTGAGTCTGTACTGATGTATTTTGTCCACGAAAAGAGAGCAAGGTGGAAATAGCAATACTGTAGCCGCGTGTATGGTACCATCCGTAACGTGTAACGGGTGCCCTGTTGCGTTGCTAAAAAGTTGAAATGTAACGCGTAACAGAGGATCTGTTGCTTGTTACATGGCCCACGCGTACCGGTAGCAAGTATTCCACATCCCTGAGGCCCTCTTGCACGACACCCCACTGTTGCTTATTTAAGGCAACGTAACACGTAACACCCGACCTGTTGCTAGACTGCCGAACGTCCGGGTTGTAACACAGATTGGGGCTGTTGGTACCATATACGCGGTTACAGTATATATACTTTTTCAAAAAAGTGAGGACCCCCAAATAGTAATTCTTAACACAATAGTGCTGCTACAGCTACTCCAAACATGCCTGCAAGGTCAAGATGCATGGATTGCAGTGAAATCGCCCCGTTTGAGTTACTCTCACCGGTAGCAGCTGCACCCCGAGCACTACCTGTACTCGAGGTGCCTGCTTTTCCAGTAGTCTAGTCCCAGTTACGCTGTCAGTGCCGGAGGCAGGACGAAGAAGAGGACTCAGCTGTGGGATGCTTATTGACAACGCTCCAGGTAGCCATAGAATTGGTGGAAGTCAAGTTGGGGTTATAGGGAAGGAAGGAAACCATTTTAACAAATATTCAGCATTAGCCACCTGAAGTTAATCCTAACAAAAGTCACATATACAATTCGAATTTATAGTGCGATTCAAAATCGATAGTATGTAACTACCATTCTATTTTAAAAGGCTAGCAGTCCTTAAGCTGGATACTCCCAGTAGTTCAATTTGGTAAATGTAACAAAGATGTCGTAGGTGCATTCTTGAAGTATAGAACTAGGGCGAAGGGTTTCACCTGCAATCAACTTTGTAGTCAGCTATAAATAGATACTGATACCTAACTTCGGAACAAGCAAGCTGAAATGCGGCAGAAATCCCGACGCAGACCACCAGGTCTGATAGTAGTTATCAGAAGCATCGCTAGTCCAGTGCACGTTCATATGTTGACACGATAGTCTGACTGGGGGCGCTGTTCTCGGTATTTTGATGTGGGTATGCTGTTGAACAGGTATGTGTCAATATCGCTAAAATAGAATACTGCCAAGGAATATCCTTAAATATTTCCCATAGGGAATCAGAGGGACATGAGCAAGTTTTCCTTGACTCCTTGTTATATTATTCGGCACATAGAGGTAAGGTCTTAGGCTAAAGTATTCCACATAGCCATATGGTACACCTACAAAGATGCAAGTGGAGTGCGATTCCTTCAATAACGACGGCTGCAAAATATTTGATCCTTTTAAATTTTCTTAGGTAGTGATGTAAGTATAGCTTCGTGGATAGTCGCTCTGATGAATTACCGACTCTTACATCAAGTTAATCAATTCACAGAGTGAGCTTCTTAGTACTACTTAGAATCTAGATACCTAATAACAGAAATGGCAAAGCATCCGCTCTATTGATAATCAAGCGATGATATGGTTCTGTTCATTGTTCCCAAGCTTCAAACTGTGATTCGAGGATTGCAACCACAAGTTGGATGGACACCCATCTGTAACCGTATAAAAATATAGAGGGCTTCTCGACAGAGAAAATCGACCATCTTAGTCAGGTAGCCTTCATGTTCGGAAGGAAGATAAGTCATGGCACCACTGTAAGCAATATAAATAAGAGAGGGTTGATGGCAGGTTCATTCACCCCCTATCATCTTGCGAGAAATTCTCCACGCAAACTTCAGTATTTTAAATACCAGCATGCGATCTTCTATATTGTGGGCATTCTTTGCTGCTGTATTCTTTTCTGGAAGTACACTGGGAGCGCCTGGCAACAGCATCCACCCGTTTGATCGAATCGGCGAAGAACCAGATAAAATTGGATTTGTAGATAGCCTTGCTAGGGCAGAAGTCGAAGGTAAGCTGGAATTGTTGTAGTCTTCGACTATTTCAATACACACACTAAACTCTATCGCCAAAGCTTGACCTGCATGACCATGCTATAAGTAATGGTATCGTGGGATGGATATTAGGAGTAGGAGTACACAGTAAGCAGTGTATAATTATTAGCACTCCTACTTGAATTCCAAATGTGGTCCCTGCTAGACATTCAGATATCAACATATTCCGAAAATGACCAATATCTTTATGATTACATGCTGAAGAGGAGAAGAGAGTGGCAATGATTTATTTAGTTATCTCGGCGTCGTCATTACCAAAATAGTATATGAAACTCAGTGCAAGATGGAAACTTCACAATAATCTGTATTAGAAAGTAAAACCGAACTAGAAATAAAGCCTCATCATCTCTTGATATCCAAAGGCACCATACTACATCTCGGGCTAGGAATGCATATTAATCGACATTTCATGGCCGATGCCGGTGTAGATCGGCGGTCATGGGAAGCAGCATCATGCAGATTCGAACAGATTTCGCAATAAGAGCGTATCAATAGAAGGGCGTCCACAATGTCATTCCTTGAAAGCACAGTGAGATCATCTTCTGACATCAAGCTATTCAGAATGGCTGGCAAGAAACCATGCCCAAATCTTTTCTGCGCGAAGATAAAAATATCAAATCCCAAGAGCTTCACGATTTTCTAAAGGCTATATAAATCCGCTTTAAACCCGTATACTTGTTAAATAACATATCGTCAACAGATCCTCAAGCTAATACATAACAAATTATGACATGTGAGTGGGGCCGAAAAACGGCATTCTGGAGACACGCTCATGATCTCGGAAATTCATTCGAGCATAAAAGATCGACGTTCAAATGACAGATAAACATGCACCTAAACCATGCTGCTTATATTTACTCCCACGGGCAGCTATTAGTATGCGCGTGGCTCGCGACATCGCGTGAATATGCATATTTTTGTAGCTTTCATTGAACAGTTGATCCGAGGTATCTATCGAATGGATGTCTATGGGAGCTTGAAGGGAGTTGATTAGAGATATTCTGTTAAGGAGGTTTATAATAATAGCAATATACCCAAAGGATCTTGAAATCATTATCGCAGGATCACCGCACACGAGATCTGAATGGCGGGACATAGAGGCTGTAAGGGCCTTGGCAGCATTATCTGGAACTTTGAGACAGGTGTAGACAGGGGGTGCCTGAACGATTTTTCAATGTCTTCGATCTGACGCAGTCTCAATACTCCGCATGTAACCCCACATTTCATCGAGTTTGTGTAAATACACGACAGCGCAATTTATAAATTCGTATCATTAGCAAGGTGTTGTAGATGCGGGACATCCTTATTATCTTCGCCTTTCCTATGACTGATCAGGGAGGAGGCAAGTGATACGATGAAGCGCCGTCAATCTAGCAAACTTTGACTTGAGGTTAGACATTGCTCACGTCATTTCTTCCTTATCGACAGTATGTTAGAAGCATCCAAAGTCACCAACCTCAAGTTTCTTCGTATACAGTCTGATAATCGCCGGCTCTATTTATGTTCCTGGTCTAGTTCAATCTTGCCATGACAACGTCTACATGCACTCTGCCTCCATCTTCCCAATCATCCCAGCACAGACCAAGCAAAGCTGTATCCCTTCCAATTGATTTGAACCTCGGATCCCCCTCCCGCAGTGTTATTCCATTTCCATTTACCTTATTCTCCGGCAAAACACGGTCCCACCGGATAACACCCTCCATCTTAAACCCCATTCGCTCCGCCAGCCGAATACTCTTCGTATTTGATGAATTTGCCTGCCAGCAGACGCGTCGCAGGCCTAAACCTCCTGCAGCAGGAAGGTCAAGCGCATAATGCAGCAGGAGGCCAGTTGCATTGGACGCCACGTGTGTGCGTTGGAATGTTGGAAAGATCATAATGCACCCGATTTCGGTTGTGAGGTTTTCAGCGGAAGTGTTGATTAGGCCAAAGAGACCCGCCAGCACGCCGTCGCCACCCTCTGAATTCTCTTCCGACGAAGGGGCTGCGGTTTTATCAAAAACCGCGAACATGACATAGCCAGGATTTGGAGTGACGCGTGTTTCAATAAGTTTGATTAGGAAGTCGTCGACGCTTTCGAACGGCCCAAAAGGAAGGTATTGGAAAATCTCTGGGAATTTTCTTGCCTCCTGGATGAATAGATGGGCGTGCTTAGACGGCTTCAACGGTTGTCAGCAAGTTGATAGAGGAAAGATTTGAACTTTCACTCAACGATAAACGGCGTGAGCTTCAGGCGATCGTTCTCAATAACTTCCGGAATGGGAAAACAAAAATTGAAGTCGTATCCTTTAGGTGTCGTATCCATTGTCGCTGCAAAGCAAAGAAAGTGCTCAGGCTCAGTTAATTGTCACTTTGAGGTACTTGATTTTATCATTATCATTATCTCTTTGTTTCGAGTCATACCTAGTCAGACTTACTATACGGATGAGCGTCACAAGAATTTTACGCGACGGGCAAATGCCGACGGCGTCGCGTCGCACGTATCTGCCGGAACAATATCACGTGCAGAACATGTTGTCGTTCGTGACTTCATCGTTGGCGGACACGGAACCAAAAGGGGACAATGAGGTCATAGATTTACTTCGGTCAATTTTCATTAATTATAGCTCATCTCGGAGGGTAAGCGGGGCATTCCTATCCCCATGGATGCAATGAGCTCATAGCCCCACCTCTGATGACGCCAAAGGACGTCGATGACCGTGTACGGTAGGCAGAACGTACGGGAAGCCCCTGGAACATGCCTGATTAACGTGCACAGGGGCGTTCTTCGCATCTCTTAGCCAAAGTCCAAGTTTGACGTCATCGATAACTCCATTCTCGGAGCACCTTCACCTCCTGCACCTGCTCTCCTGACTCGGCCGGATTTCTTCTGTTCTCGGCAACGTCATCGCGCAGTACAGTATATATACCGCCGTCGACCACGGTATCCCTTCACTAAATTCCGCATCCATTCATCTCCCAACACAACAAACACACACATTTATAACCTTCTCCTCCAACACTTGACATCACAATGGTGAGTCTAGAGATGGTTAAATGCAACAAAGAACCACCAACTAAACATTTTCTGTCAGGGTTCTGTCTTCTCCGCAATTGGTCGTGGCATCAACGCCATTATTTCAGCCATCGCCGGCGTGATCATGACTATCGTCAGCGTAATCACAACCGTAAGCACCCATTCCAATACCTTCTCATACCATCTACTTACTTACATTCCTTTAGATCATTGTGACAATCTTCGACGTTATCGTCGACATCCTCTGCTGCAGATGCTTCGGCTCTCGCAGGAGTGGTCGCCGCTATGGCCGCCGCAATCGCGGAGGCATGGGCCGCACCGCTGGGACGTATTAAGCACGTCGCCATTGAAATTCTCGGGCTTGGACTCTAAACACGATACACGCCTCATCACGAATTTTACGATACTATACCCTGCCTAATATATATATGCGCCATGTATTGTTAACTTAAATACGACTTTTACACGTTTCCATGCGTATCATTTGCTTCCATTGAACGAGATTTTCATTGAAAAACTGCAACACAATGAGCAAGTATCAGTTTCCGGGAACTTGCTTCCAGTAAGCAAAGTCTGCTGTCGATAGACTAGGCTTCCCATTTCCTGTACTGTAAATTCCAAAGGATGCTCCCTTGAAGAAGAAACCCCTAATAACCCTGTAAGAGCACAGCATTTACAACATCGTACTAGACAGAAACACGTACCCAGAAGGTGCGATGGATAGCGCAGCACTGTCGATCTTAGTAGGGAAGATCATGTCCCCATCTCCTTCAGCATATCCCAAAGAGTAGGACGTCGATTTCCCGATGATTGTTAACTTCACTGGGTCAGATTTGCTCGAAAGAGGGATATGCCTTACCTTCTCACCAACGAATTTAGTTCCTTACGCACGCCAGTATATGGGGACAGACCTACCATAACAGTAGTGGAATTCGCCAAAGTCAACGCCCACGGGCCCACCTGACTCGCCTGCACAATAGTCCTCATAACCACATACCTCTTCCCATCGCCGCTCGCCGCATCCCCCGTAATCCCAATCTCATTATGCAACAACTCCCCATAATACACGCTCACTCCCGCCTCTGTCAAATTATCGCTCGGCGCGAACTCGAGTTGCGTCTCGAACGTCTCGTTGTAGCTGGTCTGCTTGCGAAGAATCAGGGCCGCGCTATCTCTGTC
>JASFDE010000455.1:0-12264 GCA_036937135.1 Nidula niveotomentosa | reverse complement strand
CTCGCACCCACATTCGGAGTGCTTATATTTAGACGATTAGTCCAGCGTTTGGTCATATTATCCTTAGTCCATTTATAAACAAGGTTTGACGGATAGCCACGTGCAATATAAAGGCTCGTTAAATCCTTAATTGCTTCCCGGTAGTGTTCCAGAGTAGAACACAACACAGCCATCCGGGATATCTCTCCAATAAAAGTGCCCCGTTTAACATCTATGGGGTAGTGAGAAATCCATGGAATCCTTTCCATATGGTTATGCACTTTACAGAAAAGAATGTGTTCAACTTTATTCATAGAGTCTCTATAAATACACATGTCTAAGAAGGGTTGGAAATGATCTGATGTGTTCCAATCTATAGTGCAAACATCAAATTTAATTTGGGAGACAATCACCAAACCTTCTGTTTCCAAAGAAGCATACACAATTGCCAAGCAATCATTGATGTAATGCCCATAAAATGGTATCTGAGCATTGTAGGTAACATTATGTAAGGGCTCAAAATAGCAACCATAATGGTTTGCAAGATCTGGAGAATATGTGATGTCCATAGCAAAGCCATATAACTGTCTGAAGTATTTTCACCAAACTGACACACTAAATTAGTGTTACCAGTTTTAAGACATAATAAAATAGTTCTGTTTCCAGAAGTTGCTGTCTTGTTGTGGCTTGGCTACCCCAATAAATTTATAAAAAATACTGAGTGATAGCATCAAAACATCTGTCTAAAGGAGCATTAGGATAAAAGGTCACAATGTCACCAGTGCAAAAACAAGACTAGTGATTATGTAGTAATTCTAATTTACTTAATTTTATCAACAAGTCTTTAGTACCATGTATTATGGTTGGTGCTGATTGAATAATTAATTTAATTTTTTGCTTATATACTTAGCAGCAGCAGGGTTTTGGATGATGCTGTGACACAGTATATTGTGTCTCAATTTAACTGGTTCTTTATGTATTTTAGGGATACCATAGAACACAGAATGGGTATGTTCTTTACATTCTAAAGCAATAAACTGACACAAATATTTAGTAAGTTGTTTGCTGAGTGTAATGGACAAGCATACTTAAGCCTTGCTTGCTATATCTTCCATTTGTAAGCATTGAATCTGACATATCTCATTTACCACCATGTGATGGATTTTTTAGTAATCAGATTCTATACTTCAAATATCCAGACTTTTGGATTTGATCCAGTTTCTCTTGAACACTGCAATCCCAATGTTCCTGTCTGTCATAGTAAGAATAACATCATCACCAACCAAGAATTTAGAACATGTTTGTATAGATGGAGTAAGAGATTTAAAAGATAGTCTATCTGGCTTGGCTAGTATATTGGAAATTGTTCTTGCAACTAAGTTCTACCCTAGTTTAAGCCCATGCTTCATATACTGCAGTAAACAAGATGGGTTTTCTTACACATGTGAGGGACCTCATAGTCAGGATGGTCATCACCAGAATCTCCTGAAACCATAAATGAAACAAATAGGTGCCAACAAAGGTGCTTGACAAAGTTGATCTATACTTCTTTAATTAATTCAGAATTATTAGGACTGTGAAGCATGTGTCTTATGCCCACACTTAGTTCATATTGGGTTTACTTATGTAGACTCATTCCCAGGGCACAATGAATAAGATGTCTATATTGGGCAGCATGTAAATTATGCACAGGTGAATGGGTAATTATTTAATGAATTGTATGAGGGAGGGGGGTTGTAAGCAGCCAATTCAGACAAGAAGAATGGGAGTCATACAGGAACATGGCTGGGGGTGTAGGGAGGGGGCAAGTATCTACTAGATGTGCTTCTTCTCATTCTGAGTTAAGCCACCACCATTGTGGAGGTGGGCTTGCACTTTAGTCTGGTATCCTGCTGAAGCTTCCCACCATAAATGGCTGATCTAAGCTTGCAGCATATATTGGGATGATAATATGATAGAGGGCTCAGAGGCTGAGTCTTCTTGAACAAAGGGAGGGTGGACTTCTTCTTGCCATCCTTCTTAGAAGTGGCAGCCTGGAAATGAAGAAGAAAAGTTAGAAGAACTGCCTTCACCAAAGGGGTAACAAATCACCTTCTTTGAGCTCTCTTCAGTGAGCTTCTTGGTGACAGTGAAGATTGCCATGTTAATCATAGATTGAATTGATAGACCATAGTTCCACCTAAAGTAAAGTGGCAGACATCACCCATTGGAGGTGTGCAAGTCATCTTCTTAGCACTGACAGTGTTTAAAAGAAGACAGTATTGACTGGGGTTTTGGGAGAAGCATTACAAAGATGATCTACACCAGCCTTCCAAAAATCTCAGTATGCTTCCATGGTCAACCCCACAAGTACCCTTGGAGCACTCTAATATAGATAGGTCATGCATCTACCTAATAAGTAGCGCAAGAGACTCTAGAAACATGCCCTGAAGAGCTTTAAAAGCAAAACAGGCAGTGCTGTAGAAATACAACACCTGTTGGCTTGTTTCGCCAGCCCCCTCTTCCACTCACTCTTAACACCACCAACTCGCTCCGCTCATCGGTGGTGGCCCACCCTAACCCTACCTGCCATTGGCCAGAGAGTGGCTCATGAGGGTCAGACAGGTCCAGTATGTACTGACATATAGAGGGTCAGTTGAAACTACATGTCAGAGCTATCATCCCAAATATAGGTCTTTACTAATCCTTGATGGTCCCACAGTCACCTGATCTCTCATATTCAATCTGGTCCCTGCCTACTGGGCTTCCTAGAGTTAGGCTCTGATTGATCATAATGTAGGTGATCTGACTTGGTCTGCTCCTGGGATATTAGAGCATCCTAAGGTATACTCAAGAGGTCATAACATATCATATTTCAGGATCAATTAAGGCCTAACTCTAAGAACCCCAGCTGGCCTGTAACAGTCTGCAATATAACAGATCAGGTGACTGTGGGACTGTGCAGGGCTAGTATTAGCCCATATTTAGTTGAGTTCTGTGACATGTGAACCAGATGGACCCTCTAAAAATTCAGCCTATAAGAGGCATGCTGGACCCTTGAGGACCACTCTCTGATCACATAGCTAGCTCAAGCCAGGCCAGATCAGTGATCAGACCAATGTGGGAGTGTATGACAGCAATATTGACTGGCATTTTTGGAGTAGCATCATAAAGGTGGTCTACATCAGTCATCCAAAAATCTAAGCATGCTGCCAGGGTCAATCCCACAGGTATCCTTGGAGCACTGTAACATATATAGGGCAAGCAGGTATGTCATTGATATTCTCTCCATCCTGAACTGCATGGTATCCAGCATCCCCAGGAAAAAAACTTTCATTTGTTGGAATTCTTTTGCTCCGGGTACCGGTGCTGCCACCATTTCGACGACCCAGCTCGCCCATAATGTCTTGAAACTGTCTAAAACTCCGTGCCCGGTAAAATGTTGCGAAGGAGTGCAGGTTATGTCGATGACTACCTTGTAGTGTGCAACTTCTGAACTTCCAACTGAGAGTATGGTAATCTGTACTTGCCTTGAATCTGACCAACCCGTAATGTGTATGTGAGATTTAGGAATTCCCAAGGTATTGAAATACTCGTCGTTCTGTAAAGGAGTGAATAGGTGGGGAACAGGATTTTGTTTCACCAATTTAATTAGCGGTATACTGACCAATTATATGCCTTCCACGTACTGGTCATAATGATTCTGCTACAATCGTACAATCGTTGGTTATTGGATAATCAGAAAGTAAGAGAGCCTACCGAAATGATGATGATATCAAATTCTGGAATATCATCTATGACGCAAGGCTTAGCTAGAATGAATACCGTTTAGTTCAAGGAATTACTATACCTGTTCAGGAGTTTGCAAAGCTTTTTGACAACTTTTTTGTTTAACGCATTTCAGTACCTTACTGTCGTCTGCTACCCATATATTTTCGCATATGAACTTGCTTTGATCTCTACTTTGCAGATATCTAAAAAAATAGCGATATGTGATGTGTAGAGCATGTCGGACCACTTCCGAGAGGAGTTAGTTGCCAATATCAGGATTTTGAGAGCGATGTCACTGCAAGGTCACACCAAAATTTACTACTCCGACGATGCCGGCCGGTGTAGGTACTAACTTCATAGAATGCCCATTGATCAAAGCACTTGTGGTTTTGAGCGAAGATCTAACTGTCACCCTTCGTCACGGTCAAGAAGCTGTCTTGTGGCTCTTTAATTTCTATCTTCCTTCAGTGTTTGTTTCTTGTTATAAAAATCAGTATTTAGTTTCTTTGGATATATGCCTGAATGCTCAAAAGTTTATGGAGGAGTTGGTTGAGAGGATTGCATTGGATCTGAAAATTGATGGTATTCAAACACACAACAAAAGACTGTTTTGACACTAAATCTCCTCCTACTACAATAACTCTCGGATTTTCTTCAAATAAAATTTAAATTCATATTAATGACTATTTTATTTAATTACTCACCAAGTTTCATAATGAGAGAGTGAGTATATGTGGAGAAAAGCGCAGCTCTCAAACTCGTGATAGCTTTCAAACTCATGAACAGGTATAGTATCGTAAAATTGGATGGTAGCCTTTGCTTACGCGTGATCCGTTTAGGGCCTACCCATTGACTAGGTGAACAATGCTCACTGAATATTGGATCGAAAAGAACGCAGGCTCCCCTCGAGGCACTCAGCGTTCCAGTAACCTTTATGATAAAAAATTCAACAGAAACAAGCATAACCAAGCCATGTTGCCCGAATCTTATTCTCGCTACCCTCATCCCCAAATCTCCATGTTGGTTCACGAACATGGATATGTTCTCGGGAACAGAGGGCTCTCGCACTAAGTATTCAAACGCAATCTACAGTAATATGAAGTAATTATTGCACGATGGTAAAGAAAGGGAATGGGGAACACTTACAGTAAACTTATCCCAGTTATCGTGTTCACGCCAGCTAGGCTAGGGGTTCTTAAAGCACTCTCTTCTGAGTCTACCCAATGCTCCAGTATACAAGTAGCTTCGTCAATCTCTGGTTTGAATTTGGATATCTTGGATACAACAACTTGATGGGGGAAAGGATTAGTAGAATCCGGCATGGCGGTTTGGGGGGTTAAGGGTAGGGTAAGTGACTAGTGCCAACTTCCTGTAGATGGTGAGTATTGTAGATGGTGAGTATTACGGGGCTAGCATGTGCCAAACCGGATGCTGTACTCGTTGTGATCTCGAAGTGAATATCTCCTTTTAATTGCAATGCTGTACAGTTTATGTATTTGATTCTTCCATATGAAAGCATGAATGCCTCCGGTGGTGAGGTTCACTCTGTCATGCAAGAGGTCTGACCCTCAGATCCACCGATCGCGAACGTCAGATCCAACGTCCGGCACTCTCGGCAGAGCTGATGTGATCAGTTCGGCTGTCTGCGGCACAAGTGGCTCCCACTGTTAGCTCGCTGTAAGTATGTATGGTGTGGCTCAATGCAACAGAATTTCGAAGGGATAAGGTAAAAAAACATCTGTAATTATTCAATAGAATAGGAATAATAAGCCACTTCCGTGGGCTAGAAAAATGGCACAGGGAAGAGGGTCTTGCAATTATTGTGTGTGATGAGATCGTCACGGAGACTTGCGATTTCTCTTGATTTATATGCTTGTAACATTGTTTGCAAAGTGCTTGAGCTGAGGTTGGTCTGACGTTCCCCTTCGTTGAATTATTTGACAAAGAAATATCGACATGAGAAGGAAAGAATGAATGAGGTGATACAGTATATACATGTTGATGTTACTGAGGGAGCAGAGGGTGCGTCTCGCAGGAGTGAGGTGTTGGAAGTGACAGGAGGTGAGGGGAAACTAACTTTAGAGACGAAGGTTGGATACGGATGACGCCTCATGCCGATTAGTATGCCGAATTGTTCGCCTATGCGAAGCCGCCAACTGCTTTGGGTAATACCCCCCCCCCACCCGTGGGATTCTACGTGCGCGATCGGTGAATCTGACACCTCTTGCTGTCATGGGTGTTCCCATGCCGTATGCTACGGCGGCACGGCCACACTCAATTCTCATCAATACAAATAAAGGTCTTAAGGCCAAATCCATGTCAAAGCAAGTGTTCAACCTTCTTCTAATATTTCTTCCATCAACCAGTTGATGGAGCTGATAACGGCAGCGACAGCAGTCTGCACGCTTTGTAAAGCGATCGAAGCATGGATCGAGCAGCTCATTGAGAAGGAGCTCCTCCTTTGCCAGGTCGCGTCTTCCGTTGCTCAAATCCGCAACATTCTTTCCCCATTCACGTTTGCCCAGCACAAGGGCACAGGTGAAGTTCAATTATCGGAGGCGATTCGCAGTGTTGGCGATGTTTTACTACGAACCAGAGAGCATCTAGTGGTGTGGAAATGCAAACGGTCACAGAAATTCCTCGCATTTCTCAACCCTACCTCGGTAGTTCAGCAGCTCAAAGAAGACCAGCGGCAGATCGACCATCAGCTCATCATCCTCCTTACCTCGATTGCAGTCGTTGGCTACTTTCAGGTCCACCAGAACGACACAGCAACCTTGGCTGGTTCTAGGATATGGGATCATGGATTGACGATGCATAACTTTGTACCAATCGATGAATTAGCCGATGAGGAAGCCAGGGAATTTTGGAAAGACTATATTGGGGTAAAGGTACGCTTGAGAGATAAATCCATGGTACCCTGGTATTTATCTGAAATCCATCAGGTTGACTTTGTAGCCAACGACCTATTCTCCGTTCGATTAATCTCGTGGTACCAAGGAAATTTGAGTAATAAAGCATCTGAAAGGATTATTATGCGGCTGGATGAATATGACTCGGGTGGTATAACACCACATAACCTTTCTCGTGCTTTGGGAGATGCCTCATTCAAGGATTTTGTGGATCGGTACGCAAATGGTAACCATATTTCGTTAAAGATTGCCGTCTTCCATTAATGCTCTAATTCAGGTGAAAAGACTGTTCCTGGTCCAAAATCAGGCATCAAGGCTGCTGCTGGTGAAGTATTAAAAGTTCCTCTTCTGGTCTGGATTGATGATAGACCGGAAAATAACATATATGAAGTCGGTCAAGCTCGTGAAGCGGGGATATGCGTCGTGGAATTGCCTTCAACCGCCGTTGCCAAGGCATGGGTAGATGCAAACACATGTAAGAATAAAGCAGTGGTTTCAAATGGTCCTCCAATAATAACATCCCCATTTATAGCCTTTTTAAGTGAGAATGACGACGCATCACACATCCGCTTTATTACGGACAATGTTCGTATCGAATCTACACCGGGCGCCCCCGAAGTTCTCAACCCAACTGCCGGGCAAAACTTCCTTCAATATCTCCGTGGGCGACTCCTCGGTGCCCCAGTACTCGTGTATACCGGTGGAAGCATCGGTTCGACTCAATATGTGAATAGGTATGAGTCTGCGGGCTCGACCACCAGTGAAGAAGTTTGCTTGCGGTATATTTCAAGTCTGGCGACAGGCATGAATGACAACACTTCATGGGTAGGATTTCACCTGTAGTTGCTAGTGATGTGCAAGTATCACTCTGCTAGACAGTTAGCATGCACGCTTTCAAAGGTTAGACAGATCTAATAATAACGCAGGTGTGCGTCTCAGCCGTCTGCGATGAGTGTAACGGAATGAGGTGTGGGAATGGAAAATAGTAACCTAAGAGTGGCGGAGACCGCTCACGTGACTAGTAGATCTGATAATGTGACCACGCACATCTACACGCACCTAAGTAGCATTTTTGACACTCCCACTCGTGTACGGTCGCAGTCCCATCTCATTGGTAAAATTCCAATGCTTATCGTGAGGGAGCGCCTTGGTGAATATATCAGCTACCATGTCGTCGGTAGGAACGTATCGTATGAGAGCCATTCTGTTCGCCACTAAGTCATCACGTAAGCAATGGAATTTTTGTTGAATATGTTTAGTGCGCGCCCGAAACTGTGCATCCTTTATAAGATTTATCACGGCCTGGATATCACAAAAGAGATCGCTAGGCCCCTTTTGTGCATGCCCGATGTCCTCGAAGAAGCTTCGCAACCAAGCCAAGTGTTGTCCGGCCGCGCAGAGTCCTACAGTACGGGACAAGCAAATACGACAATTTTGATATCTTGGCAACATAATTTTTTTGGCAGAAAACGGACACGAGATCTAAACTCAGAACGCGAAAATACGTCCAAAAACGCATCTTTCGAGGTTTTCCCACGAGGTTTTTGGGGTGGCCAAAATTTTCGGTCCAATGAATGATATTATTGGTTGTCTAAAATGATTTGGAGTCAACAAAACGGTATGGATGTAGTAAAGTACAGCCTCGATTGACATCATGACGTGTTCAGTGAATACTCTATGCTTTTTGGCGCTGAACTGCCTGTGACGCGAGCGTAACGGAGAGTTGTGGGTCGCGTGCACACGGGGTAAGCTCACTAGAGTAGTATAGAACTGGGGTAAGTTATCTATTCCAGCGAACTTAACTCTACTGTACAGAGACGGGCTTCTTAAATACTGTAGCTAGTAAGAGATGAGGTAAGCAAGGCATAGTAAGGGGAGTTCACGGATAAGTGAGTATGTAAACGAAGAACATAAGTAAACTAATAGGGAAGAGATATGAGTCCAATCTAGAGATAAGATAGCGACATGGGTTGAGTCAGCGGGTGAATGATTGGTAACCGTTACATACGCCCTCCTAGCCGTTCGTAAGACGGCTATACAGGTTTAAAAGTTGCGGCTGGCGCCATAACCAGGGCGCGAAGAGTTATAATTAGAATAACCACCGCGACGTGCATTGGAAGAGTCGCCTTGCGATCCAAACTTGTGTTTCTTGTTAGTCTGTTCGCTCCGCTGATCGAGTAGAACACCCAATGAAAAGTCACCAGCCCTGCGTAATTGGGTGATCTGGTCGTAGTCTACGCGTCCGTCCTGCGCTAGACCCTATTATTCTAAGAATTCGATGACGGCGGGGTCGGTTCTTCACTCGTAAGTCGAAAGGTCCAGTTCCCTAATAGAAGATATAGTGGGCGTGGGGAATTCCCAGCGCTTGGAAGCAAAGTTGTAAGTGGCGAATTTTCCGACCATATCGTGACTATTAACTATGCGTGCGATGCGAAAATAATTGCCCGGAACTACGAAACGCTGGTGCTGATTTTTGCGGGCTGCTCGGTCATATTGGAGCATGAGCCGGATATGGTTAACATGGAACGCCTCGATCTTGCCCTCGGTGTCCTGAATAAACCAAAAGTGGACATGAGCATGGTTGATATGGGGGAATAAAGGATCTTTGAAGAGCGGAGTATAATTGCCGTTGGCAACAGGTAAGTTCCCAGGGATACAACTGGTGGGGGGAGTCTACGAGTTAGACTGAAGTCCCTGGGAAGTAATATTTTCATTACTAGATGTGCCGGGGTTGACGATTGAATTATTAGGACGGACACTGACCGAAGTATCAGGTGCATCAATGGCAATGGGTTCGACGGTGGGTAGGTCTGTGTCGAAGGGGATAAACGGAGAAGGTGTGTGGTAGAGGGGATCATTTTTGGCAGGGGGTACGATCGCAGCTGGGGGAGCGATGGTGTTAGTGAATAATCCCTCAACGTCCATGTTGCCGAAATGGAGCACTTCGTCATGGTTTCCAGAAGTGGACATGTTTAATAAACTGACTGCGGGCGAGTTAATGGTATGAGGGTGTGAGTGATGTGGCGGGTAGCCATGATTTTCTGTGGTCCCTTTTAAATCTTCAAGGATAATTTGCATACTTCCTGCAAATAATATTTCACTTGCTTCATCAGGTATTTTTCCTGTTCCTGGTGATAGTTTTGAGATATCGTCAATCCCAAGGGCTTCAAGATATTGTTCTAGAGCGTTCATATGTTCTACTTTGTGATTCGGTAACCAGGTGATATCCCCTGACTTCCATTGAATTTCAAAAAATGCATTTGTTTTAGTGCCAGTGTGAGATAATATCTTGTAAACTGCCCATTCAGGTTCAGGGTCTATGTCTCTGAATTTCCAGATCTGTGTGTCAGATCTGCCGGGGAAGAGCCTGTCATTGTTAGGCACATGAATTCTTAATAGTGAAGAATGGAATACATTGTGAATGCCTCTACTTTTTAGAGCAAAAGGTAATTCTATTTTGTATGAGTTATTCCCAAAGTCTTTTGTAATTCTGTACAGTCCAATGTATTTGGGTACAAATTTTTGTGCAAGGCCTTTAGGCAATCAGATATTCTTTGTAGAAATATATACTATATTTTTTTCCGTGAAAGGGGATACTTGCTGTTTTCTATTAGCAGACCTGGTATGTTTAACTTGAGATACTAGTATACTATCATGAGCAGCCCTTATACCTGCTTGTATTTTTTGTAGGAAAGCTTTTACACCTGAATATTCTGTTGTTTCAGGCATGTCATATAACATTGATTGGGGCATTCTTCCATTATTGAGTAGGAATGGTGCATAACCAGTACTTTTGGATTTAGCTGAATTAATGGTTAATTGTATTCCAGGTAATTTAGTTACCCAATCCTTTTGGTCTGGGTTAATGCATTGTCTAATCATTTGTGTAATGGTGCGATTTGCTCTTTCTGTGGAGCTGTCAGATTCCGGGTGATAGGCACTTGACATATGTAATTTTTTTTCCAATTAATTGGTGCAGTTCTTTCCAAAAAGTGCTTGTAAAAAGTACATCTCAATCACTAATAATTGCTTTAGGTAGTCCATGATGTTTGTATACCTTGTTAAAAACTAGTTTTCTAATCCTTTGTGGTCTGTAAACCAGCAGAAGTGAGTTCTGTGCAATGTCTCTATGTCTGCCAGCTGTTTCAACAAATGCTAATAGTTCTATTTCATGTACTGAATAATTTTGTTGTGCTGAGTTCAATTTTGCTGAGAAAAAGGCAGCTAATTTTGAAGTCCACCAATCCTTGCCTTGGCTGATTACTCCTGCAATGACAGTTAGACATCCATCAGTTACCACATTAATTGAAGGTGCTCCCTTTGTGTAATCAAGTGGTTTTTGGTGATGCTCTTTGCATCTGTTGGTGAGATTTTTTATATCTTTGAAAGCTCTTTGGTGAGTATATTCCCATCTAAAGGGTACTCTATCACCAGTTAACCCATGTAAAATTCTCATAGGTATTCAGATGCAATCTATATCATCTGCAAGATATCCTGCAGAGCTGAGAAAACCTCTTAATAAGCCTTGGTTAGTTGGGGTTTTCCAGAATATTAATGCATCAACTTTGTCTGGATCCTTTTGGATTCCTTCATCATCTATGATGCAACCTAATATTTTTAATTCACTTTGTAGGAAGTGTAGTTTCTTTTCACTAAGGTAAAATTGATTTTTATTAAGTAATTTGACTACCAATGTAACATGTTTGACATGGTTATTGACCATGTCTGAATAAATAATTATATCATCCAAATATATATCTAAGAATCAACCTAGATAAGGGCCAAATATGTGAGTCATAACAGTTTGGAAAGTGGCAGCTGCATTGCAGTCTCCCTGTTGAATGACAAGACTCACCATTGTGCCATTGGGTGTAGTCATTGCTGAATTTTGAACATCTTCAGGTTCTATTCTGATTTATTTGTAAGCATCCTGACCATCTAGTATTGAGTAATATTGAGTGCAGGAAACTTGGCAAAGTATGCCTTCAATTTCAGGTCAGGGTAAGGACAATTTTTGGGTATTTTTATTTCTTTCTCTTGGATCAAACACTGTATGTAAATATGGTGGATCTCCATTTTTTCTGACTTTTGTAATTAATAACATTGGCACAGCATTTTGTGCTGTAGTCTCTTATAATTATATTCATCATTGCAACCATTCAAAAGTTCCCCAAGTCCATTCAAGCGCAACAGCGTTGGTTCATCTCTATAATAAACCCACTAAATCTCTAGTCAACTATCCTGATGTACTAGTCCGTCCAGAATCTAATGCACTTTCGTATACTAGCCTGTCTGTCCATTCCCCATGTATAAGGAAACCCATCATGTTTGTCCTTGTGATGGCTCGTCATCCGCTAGGCGTGAAGACATGCGCCCACTGGATCGCGCCCAATTATTTCCGTATCTTTGGAAGCTGACTTGTCATTTTTTCAAGCCCACAGCTTCTCAAACTTTCCAATCCCTTCAAACCAATACAAACTTGTTTTAAATCACTTCAAGCTGATACAAGCAGAAAAGAATTTGAGGCAATAGCTGTTGAGAACCACGAGGTCTTTACTCTCCCCCACAATTCCCATGGGAATCCCATGGGAATCCCAGGGAATGGAGGGAATGGGAGCAAATT
>JASFDE010000454.1:0-12278 GCA_036937135.1 Nidula niveotomentosa | reverse complement strand
TTTATGATAGGCATCCCCTTGATGTCAACCGAAATGACACAGGTGAGAACGATAATACTCTATTGGGCAGAAATGACGGGAGTGCCAATGAAGGAGATTACCCCTCCGAAGAAGAGGATGATTTTGGATATACCGTATCTCATGAGGATGATGAAGAGAATCATGTAGAAGATGAGCAGGAAAATGATGAGATGTTAAAATCAGGAAGCAGTGACACACTTGGAGCTGAGGATGGTGCACTGGATGACGATGAAGAATTTGATACTGTAAATAATTTAGGATTTGGTGAATTCTAATCATTGTTGCGTCTGGTTAAGTTGACGGGCCGTTACAGGACGGACCAGATATACATGTGTTATACCGGGTCTATATGTGTCATATACAAGGTTCTGCTATCCATACTTACCTTCACTATGACGATAGACCATACATAGGATATACCAGGTCAATATATGTTCTATAAGCCTTGTACTTCCCTTGAATGCTCATTCTTGGCACTTGCCAGCCTGTCGTCACTAAGTATTCATTATCAGCCCATCTATAGGACCTGCTTTTTTACTGATGTACTATGCACATTTGTATCGACTGCGAGAAATTTCTAATAGTAATAGATCGAGCAGTTGAATCGTGTTCAAATCGAAATAATTAGTGCTTCAACGGCGACCGGGTGACCAGTGAAGCTTTCAAGTCCGAATAGTCCGAATCACGAGGCTGGGGCTATCTAGTAGGTAATTAGCGGCAAATGTCGGCAACACATAGATTCTACAAGACAGCTGACAAGGTTGGTCCAAGGTGGGTTATATCTTTCCATCGGACCTATTAGATCCATGAAGCTAACCGAATGCTAATGAAGAGTGTGATGTATGCATCGCACTTGATATCGTGTACATGCTCACCGCATCTTTTAAGTACATGCCACTATAAACTATACAGAAACCTAGGCAGGGGCTAAATCCGCTGTTGGGTAGCTTGACTTGTCTTCGTTATTCAGAGGGTAATTATGCGACTGATTCACTGTCTTCGTGATCATGATACCGCGTCCACGCTGATTATGCCCCGACTGTACCGCTGTAGGATCTACTTCACGTGAATTTGTTGTTCCACTGAAGGACAACGGGATCGGCAATCCATTCTTGAATAGCTCCAAGCGACCTAGCTCCATGGATTCTGATTCCTGCTGGAGGCGATCTCTGGTATTTCGGAATACGCGACAGGCCATGATGTTGGTGAGCACCATGTTGGGAATGGTGAACATCGTCCTGTAAGTAAGGGGTATTCCAGGGATATAGATCATCATGACTACAATGACGCCGCTGCCGACTGTAGTTCTAATGCACAAAAAATAGACAATCAAGAACATATTCAGAGCTCTCGAAGTATCGACTCACAAATAGTACAGCTGCCCGTCCTGCATCAGTGCTCGGGATATAAGCGGTAAAGAGTCACCAAATAAAAGAGTCTTCAGTCTAACTTGCGTATCATTCTGGACCCAACTATTCATGGCTAATTTCCATGAAATAGCGGCGAAGACAAACGTATCATGAACTAAAGCTATGATCGCTGCTGCCGAAACATAGGATTTAAAGCTGATGACCAAGCAGTACTTTGTCGGGCCGATGCTGCCGCCCGTGAGAGCGGTGACTACAGCCAGGCTCGAGCCAAGAACCCCTAGCCATAGGATGAAGAACAAGATAACGATGTGCTGTTGCCTATTGAAGACGGCACGAATGCGAAAGAAGAAGAGCAGGCAAGTTGCTGAGATTCCAACCGGGTAGAAAGCGTTGACTGCTTGTTCCCAATTAGCGCAATCGTTGGGTTTAACACCAATGGGAGCAGCTGGAAGGAGATATATATCACTTCGTGTCTAGATCAAAGTTTTCACAAACACACTCACTTATGAAGAGTGCGGATATAAGAGAAAACCCCAGAGTGCCGATTCTTGGGGTTGTGATATAAGCATTGCATAGCTTGGACTAAGAGTATGATCTGAAGGGAGAAACACACCTTGACATAAAGTACGCGATAGTCGGCATTCGTATCCTATGCACGAGAAGAAGTCTATAATCACTGGCAATATTGTTCAACATGTCCCAAATGAGCACCTGTAAACACGAGATGAGGCAAAGCGTAGTCTCAGATTGGGGTTAAACTTACACTAAGCGCGCCTATAACTATATAGGCAGAGGTCGTTTCTTGAAATGCGATCACTGGTGGAAGGAAAGCCATGGGCGTGAAGGGATTGGGGAGTGTTACAGTGGCATTCTCAGATGCTGTTGCCATTACAAGGAGCTGCACTAGAGTGGAACAGATTTGTTGTTTAGCTATTTAAATACATCCTGCACGAAGGCACATCGATGTGGTTTGGTATCTTTTTTGGGGGTAAGTATTAAGCGATCTGAGGCACGAGGAACAACAGTGCGTGTCTTTGCTTATGTACGGATAGCCGCTTTTAACCTTCCATGATGTATTGCAGTTACTCCATCAGCGGTGATGCGCAAAAACTTCGCATTCCCATAGAAGCGCTAGATGTGGAGAGTCAGAGCTCATTCCATAACCAAGAAACACGTTCAGAGTGAGAACATCTGATGTCTACGCTTCAATGCTTCATCCATGGAATTGGGGCATCCAGATGAATTCATCTGTAAAAATCGGAACGTTACTCCAATGAATAGATGGGAAGGAAACGGGGATGTGCGGACTCAGTCTTCGTACGGTTGCAGCTCACATATGTGCAGATGTTGCATTTGGGGAGGCGAAGATACCGAAGCCTTCAGTTCAAGCGCCGGCGCATCATGTAGGCACTGATCGGAGTGTCTTGGACAAAAACGGGGAGAACGAATGCTAAGTGAACTTGGGCAGCTTCCGACGAATTTGGTCTCATTAATTTCTAATGCTCTCAGTCCAATTTTTCCAATTCTTCTGACTTAAACCCTTTAAACCAGGATTGGCGCGAATCTCGCTGCACTAGCTGATATCTTACAGCAAAGCTAAATGGATTCCCAATCTCAATCTTCAGGGTAAGCTAACTTTCTGATGAGATGTTCTCAGAACACTGCATCTAATTCAGCCTAGTGATGATTGTAAAGTGATATCATGCATCATGATGAAACCATAATCGACAACGATATCTCTGACATAAATTTTAGACTCGAATAGAGTTTCATGAATAATCTACTGTAAAATAGCTATTCGTGGATGACAAGAGTTCAATATTAGTGGTCGTATGTTGGATCGATTGTTCGATTATTCCCGTATCTTTCCAGACTGAGCCAAGGCAGGTCCATGTATACCATTATTTGAGCTATTTTCGATATAACAAGTACTTACACCAGGATAAAACTATTGAGAAACTCCCCTTTCTGTGGAAAGGGTGGGTTTCCCAAAGTTCATTGTACAGAAACCCTCCCTTTCCGAAGAAGTCCCCGGGGGACAATCTACGGACATCTGCCGCCATCAGTGCATTTTAAAACACTGCTCCGAGTCGGATGTGCTCGCCGTTCCTGTGGCTCGATTGGCTGAGACTCTAAGCGAGTTTTGACGCATAGCCCATCCTCTCCTTGCGCCCTCAATAGCTCTTGTGAATTAATATGTTACCGAATTTATAACTTGGGTAAGTTTCTTAATCCTCTCACTATCTGCCGATTACATTCCTTCTCACTTACACCAATTTCTGACCTTTACAGGGAATCAAAGACCTTAATAATTAAGATTCTTCGATTGATTCATGTGCAAAGTCAAGAAATTAGGTGGATGTCGTGGTGAGTTCTCGAGTTGTTATGCATAACTCTCATTGTTTATTTCAGTTTTGGACTCTCTTCTTCATAGGTATTGCAATGCAGCTATCATCTTATTACAAAAGGAGCAGACCGAGGGGGAAGGGGGTGCGAGCCACGTCCATGCCACGGTTCCAAGGAAATTGAAGGGATGCAGCATAAGCCTGGAGTGACTGTATTCTATTCCATGTACTATTCCAGTTGTTGATAATTCTTGTTATTGTCCATGAAATTCGGTTTACAAATAAAAGAAAGCAAAATCAGTGCTTGCAAGCAAGCTGAAAGTGTGGATTACAGTGAGCAAATACTGAGAAAACGCTTGACTCCGACTTGATTTCTCTCAGTCAAGTCGTAGTCATGTCATCGCATCAAGACTAACATTCATTCAAGCTATGTTTTTGCATTACCGCTCCTAGACTTCCACAAAACTATGACCTAACAAACTCTTACTGAGGGCCATTGACATCACTGCAGTGGCAGAAACGCTGGCCCGACGATTGCGATCAGATCGTCACCGAAACCGGCCAGAAGAAGAATATAATTTAAAATCAGGACTTTTACTAACTTTTTGGCACTTTGTGGGGTTTCCGAATGAACCCTGGGTTATAGGAGAAAGGGGGGTTTCCCAATAGTTTTATCCTTCAAGTTGGGTTTACTTTCCGAACTGTACCATATAAATGTAGTAGTTACACATGAAGACGGATCGGAGTCTCGCAGCTTGGACTGGCGGACGCGTTTTGTTGTCTTAGTCCTGAAATACTGAAGTCTAACCTCCAGATTCCGTCGGAAGATATTACGTTATCGATGAGTAGTTAGTCTTGAGTAGCTTCGAGCTCCGTTTTGAAGTAAAGAAGCTCTTCGATAACTATGGATTTTCATAAGTTTTTCGTTGAGATTGAATCAAAGGGAAAATTCAACTCTGAAAGTTAAAAGCTAAAACCTGCACCACTCCATATATATAACTTATACTACGCGCCGCCTGAATCTAGACATTCAAGTGATATAAGGTCAAATTCCGGACATGTTGCTGAATTACGATGTATGTTCTGATACATGAAGATGAGTAAATGCGGATAGGCCGGAACGTCGATAGATACTATGCATACGCCAGTCGGTTTTTGCTGGAGTGAAATATGTCACTGTCACTGTGGCTGTGCTAAGCGCTGTCTTTCCTAGACGCTGACGCTGGGCGGCCCCGCTCAAAGGCCCCACATGGACGATTCACTGAATGTCAACCACTCTCTTCTATACCCCAACATGGCTCACTAGTCACTGTTTTCAAGAAACTTGTGAAGTTGGAAGATGGATTACTATTCTCAGGAACCGCTGGAGGGTTGCTGCGAAGTGGCCCAAGTCATGGTTGGCGCAGACTCTCAGCATCAATAACAGCAATATGTACGATATTGTAGGCAACATGGTGGTTAATATTGTGAAAATGAGTCGAGTACGTCTGTCTTGCATGTTAGTTATCGGCTAAGTAGCCAACTTCAATCTCCTTGTAGGAACAAGTGAAAGTTCGATATCAATTCTTTGTCAAGACTACTGCGTAATCGCGAGTAGACGCGTACGGTCACGTTACTAAACTTATTAGTCACGTGTGCGATCTCCGCCTCCTTTTTATGTTACTATTTTTCATTCCCACACCTCAGTCCGTTACGCTCATCGCAGACGGCTGAGGTGCGTGTTATATCTGATTAGCTTACTCTTACCTTTATTCACCATGCTCCGTAGACGCATAACTGCGTTATTATTAGGTATAGTTGTATTCAGTCCGTTACGCTCATCGCAGACGGCTGAGACGCATAACTGCGTTATTATTAGATCTACTTAACCTTGAAATTCTTTTGTCTTGTTGTATACAGTATTAATACATCTGCTATGTAGGCTTTTCTAGCAGGTAATATGAGTGAAGGTAAGCGCATTATCTTCTAATAGCTATTCGTCATCGTCGAAACTGCTTTCCCTCTAGACCGAGAGAGACGCTTCAACCAGTTGAATAGAGTGGTAGAAGCGCCGTACTCTTCCGTGCGTGAATCTGCTTCCGGATGCATGCCAGGTACCCGGACCGCTGTACTTCAGAAGATACGCGATTGGATCTCGAACGACGGCACGTTGCTCTTCTGGTTGAACGGGATGGCTGGCACTGGGAAGTCTGCCATTGCGCATTTCACCGCAATGGAATGCCATGCATCGGGGATACTAGGCGCTTCCTTTTTCTCTCTCGGGACCAACAGGCACCGCGAGAGATGAGGCATCTTTTCCAGTCAATTGCATTTCAACTGGGGAATGGACACCCGGTTCTGAAAGCAGTCATTGCAGACGTTCTTAAAGATTAGACTATCCTAACATCAAACTTACGCACTCAATTACAGGAACTTATCATCAATCCGATTTCCGACCTCCAACATCCGTCTCCCATCGTCATTGTGCTAGATGCACTAGACGAATGCGAGGACGAGAATGCAGTTTCTGAGATCATCGATCTTTTAGTCACAGAAATGGCTACCCGCCATTTCTGTCGCAAGTTCTTCGTTACCAGCAGACCGGAACGTATTCTTAGGCAACATTTCGAATCTCTCGTTGCCCGCCACGCTACCAGACTATTGGTCTTGCATGAAGTAAACCCATCAACTGTCGACTCGGATATTCAGCTCTTTATCCAACATGAGCTGACTAGAATTGCCGAGAAAAATCTTCCGATGTTGACTAGTATGAACTCATCGTGGCCAACGGCCGCAGACGTCACTGCGCTGGTCAAGATTTCTGGCGGGCTATTTGTCGCAGCGTCAACCGCCACCAGATTCGTGCTTCCTGTTCGCGGCTCACTCGATCCACGACACAGGCTCCGCATATTGCTGGAGTTTTACACCAAAGGCGTGCGGCCCATAAACCTTGAATTTGAGTCTCTTGATCGCATGTACGCGAGTATCATCGTGCGCGCAACGACTAATGGGGTAACACCAGAAGTAGCAGAACGATTCCGGATGGTCACCGGCACGCTTGTCCTTTCTTATGCGCGGTTTACGATAGGGGCACTGAGTAATTTTTTGCAAATCAAGGACGAAGACGTCATATCAATGCTCGAAGAGCTGCGTTCTGTTATTCTCATTCCCGAGGAAAACCTAGGCGTCATTCAAGCATTCCACCAGTCTTTCCACGACTACTTTACAGATCAAACCCGCTGCTCCGATCCCAGATTTTACATCAACGCACGTCGTTTTCATGCCACGATTGCCTCCCTGTGTCTGGACAGAATGATGCACGAGCTAAGGCGGGATATGTGTAATATCCGTTATTCTCGGAATATAGACGACAATGTCCGCGAGGAGTTGCAGCAGCGGATTGTTGATGTTTGTCCATTCGATATTCAATATACTGGCCGCTGCACCTCGCAGAATGTACTCTGGATGAGGCCTTGTTCGATTCGGTTACTCATTTCGCATTCGAGAAGATTCTCTACTGGATAAAGGCACCTAACCTTCTAGGAGAACTGGGAAATGGTATCGCATCTCTTAGAAAAGCGAGATTACAGTTAGCGGTGAGTTCAGGCATTAAGCTAGCACTCAGCTTCGTATTTACGTAACATATTGTCCAGTTACAAGTCGTACACAAGAAGCTACTCGAGCTTCTGCAGGATACCGAGCATTTCATGATCGAGTTCTACTATGTCATAAGCAAGTCGCCACTGCAGGTTTATCACTCTGCGCTTCCTTTCACACCTAGGGATACCCTTCTATACCGACAGTATGTCTCTGAGCTCAATGCAGGACCGCACTTGATCCGTGGATTCAAATCAGAATGGGATCCATGTCTATTGAAAATCGATAGATATTCACTTCCTAGCAATGTGGCTATCTCGCGCAGTGGCATCAGAATCGCTGCGGGCATCCAAATGCACAAACTAAGCACCATTCGTATCTGGGATGTCCATACCGGAGCTCAGGTTTCCAAACTCGACAACCATGCACACCGATTTCTGTCTATCGCCTTCTTCCACGATGATTCGCATTTAGTCACTGGCTCTAACAACGGTATCGTTCGCCTCTGAGATGCTGATGCTGGCATAGAGTTGGTACAACTCCCAGGTCATCGGTACTGGGGTGTATCGGTAGCTGTTTCGCCTGACGATAACTACGTTGTCTCTGGATCTTTTGATAACACAATACGACTTTGGGACGCGGAAAATCGAGCAGAACTTCACAAGCTAGAAGGCCATTTCTAATTGCGTCAAGTTCGTTGCCTTCTCCGCAGATGGCTCACGCATTGTTTCTGGATCGGAAGACAAGACTATCTGCATTTGGGATGCCGTTCGAGGAATAAGAGTCCGTAAACTTGAAGCGCAATCCGCTAGCATCTTGGCAGTTGCTATATTTAACGATGGGACCCATATAGCCTCTGGCTATTCAGACAATGTTATCCGCACCTGGGAGTCCGAGAGCGGTGTATTGTTGACCGAAATTAAAGGGCATTCTGGACGGATCAAATCACTCTCCGTTTCGTACGATGGAAAACTTCTTGTTTCTGGGTCTGACGATTCCACGATCTGTATCTGGGATGCTGCCACTGGCAAACTTATACGCACTCTCGAGGGTCATACTGATTGCGTAGATTCGGTAGCCATTTCATGCGATAGCACTCGTATCGTTTACGACTCTAAAGATCGGACAATTCGCATTCGGAATATCAGTGCCAGACAAAGAGATGATGCCGCTTCTAGACCTTGGGATCGGTTTACCCGCGTCCTTTCTGGAGAGAAAAATACAGGATCTCATGATGGCCACTCCGCAACTGTATCTGCCATCGCTTTCTCCCATAATGGGAGCCGGGTGGTCCTTGGTTCCGTGGATGCCTCAATATACATATGGAATTCTGAGAACGGTGCGCAAGCTGCTCGGACACTCATGCCGGGTTCAATCATTGGATTTCTCTGGAGATGACACACGTATTGTTTCGTACTCGGATGACATGACCATTCGTATTTGGCATGCTTTCACCGGGATAAATTTACACACAATCAGAACACTTAGACATTCTGGAGCTGATTTCCAGTTTCATCCATTGCAACACAGTGTCGTAACGAAATTTGCCAAAGGTTTGACCCAGGATAGACGCGATGTCATGTTTGATCGGTTTGAATACAAGATCCCCCTTCTGGCGCGTCCTCTATCCGGACACGTGCGACTTGCTCATGAAGTCTCAGATACTGATAAATACCAGTTTCGTAATGTAAGAGTTATCCGGAATGAAAAAGAGATCATATGGATCCCAGATGCATACAGAGGAGTTTACAGATTCTCAAAATCATATCTCGCCATGGGCACGAGGCTAGGCGATGTGGTGATTATGCGCATACCTCCGGACTTCCCATAAACTGTACATTTGAACGCTGGAACCTAGATTGTTCTCCGAGTACCTATACAATACAATGTTATGAACAACAGAACCTAATGGAATCCAATCCACTTGCTGGTCAATCATGCAAAGAAACCACTGGGGTCTTCCAGAGTATGAGTAGTGAGATGGATGTCGACGTTGAAGAAATATTCCGTTTACGTGCGAGGAAGTTGTGGAAGATATCACTGATTACTACATTGTTGAAATAAGTCCACGAAAGCGGTAGTCAATCCGTGCGGGGAGTTGTAACACCAATCACCCTGCGCATGGCCGACTTTCTTGAAGGAAGGCTTGTGTATGGCCTGAAATGCAGTAGCAAGATGATTCAGACTCAACGAGTCAAGTAAGCAGCGATACACATACCATAATCTGTTCAAGGTGGCTTTCTTGCACCAGGGTTATGGAACTACTGTAGGTCGGACTGTCGCAAGCCCGAGAGAAACGCCAGCTCTGTTTCGAGAAGGATCCAAATTAAGCTAGCACCAGTCTAAGCACTCCAGCCCACTATCAGCTCCCCTCGCCTGGAGCACTAGATCCAGCTTCCGGATTTGCAGAGATTCGTACACCGACAAAGTATTGCAGAAAGCTGCTACGGGAACTAGTTCACCTCAACGTTCTCGAAGTAGTGCAGGCGTAAAACTTGCCGACTGGACAACGTGAATCAACTTAGCTAGCTGACACATCATCATCAGCGTTAGACAAACTTAATCCACCGTATTAACAGTCATCGCACACTCTCAGACAAGGGCAAGCCCCTTCGAAGAAGAATCGGGCAGCAAAGTGGCAGGTGCAGCCGTTTGATTCTGAGTGTTTACACTTGTCATGTATGCCCGCCGCAGCATAAAGTCCGGCCCATCTCCGAGCAGAAGAAACGTGAGATGGTTGCGAGATCGATCAGTCACGTCGCTGATACCAAGAGCACGGCCAGCCATTGCTGAAGTCCTCGATGAAGTAGTGGACTATACACAGCCTGATGGGGATAAGCCGAAGCAGGTGTACGATACGTCGGTGGAGCTGGTGTCGAGAATTTTTCTCTCCTCCTAGACACAGACGAACCCGCGAAACGAAGTGGCTGATACGAGAATGGATGGCATATGATTGTGCCCTTCCCATCCAGGGCCTCTCTCACAGAAAGGTCAACCTGACCTTAAAGTGACAACGAGGATGCTAACAGAGCAGGGAGTCGCGACGCTAGTGCCGCAGACCCTGTCAAAACACCGAGGTTCACGAGACTATGGAAGGTGGAAATCTGGCAAGATATAGGCTGAAGCATTGACAGTAAAGGTACACGTACCCAGTTCGGTAGGCCGCCAGTTGTTTCCCAGCTCGGCTTTGGGGTAGGTGCATGGGATGAAGAGTAGACAGGTTACGATGGTAGGTGAAAGAAGTGGCTCGTGATAACCTAGGGAGAAGGGATACCTCACGTTAGGTTGATACCGCATTGAGAGGAGCAAGGCACATACAAGCTTGTTCTCCCAGGGATTGGTCAGTACGCGAGAGTAACTTATCGCCCCCATCTCAGTCCTCTTTACGACGGCACATAATGCCGGATTGGGCTTCATCGCTGCCCACAATCCGAAGATGCGCTCCACATCCACATCGCCAAAACGCGCCCTATGGCCATCCACGACTTCACTTGAAGATCACAGCTGCAAATGCGCAGTGATGGGAGGGATCTCCATCGATCCTAGACTACGCCCAATTCAAATGATGCGAAAAGAAGCGCTTCCAACAGGCTGGAACGCGAAGCTGCCAGCACGACGGAGTATGGCAAAGGATAGCTAGCTGTCATAAGTCCCCACTATGACACTTCCAAAAAAGGAGAAGATGTCAAATATTTACACGTGATAGCTAGACGCAAAGTAGAGTAAACATTAGAACTAAAGTGTTGCTAAACCAAATAGACTATTCAACATTCAACTTGCTCATGGACAACCTATCTGCTACAAAAAAATGTGCCAAGCCATGGTGCAAGCGCACGATACCTCAGGAAAACATCCATAAGCATTGCAACCTTTGCCAAGAACACGACAAGAAGAACCGGCAGGCAAACCGTGCATGAAAAAAGGCCCAAGCAACACAAGAAATAATCACAAATAATACTGGCCAAAAACGTGTACGGGATGGACAGCCAGACTCCAATGAACGGCCAGCAATGCGACCTAGGACCAATGGTGTTGTGCAAACTGCTAAAAATGCAAAAAGTCAGAAGCAAGGGGTGGTGGAAAACATGGGAGACAACACCGAAGACGATGACAACAAAGACTTCATACGAGAACCTAATGAAAAGGTCAGTATTCACACAAATTTTTTTGATGATACCTTAATTGAAAGCCTTTGAAGGCAGCAGACAATTATTGTGATGCTGAGGACCCGTTTGACACGCTACGTGCTCAGTTCATGGCACACCAAGATGTCAAATTTCACGGTACATACCCCATCAAGGATGATCCTTTTATATCAGAGAACGATCATGTCCACATTGTGGCAAGAGAGATCTGGCAACTAACCGGCTATAGATTTATGTGAGTAAAAGACATATTAACAAATTTAATGTAAACTCACTTTTGACGATAGTGTTCATGATAATAAGACCCTCAAAACAGGATTTCGAACGTGTTTTTTCTCCAGTCAAGCTGAAGAACACAAAAAGAAAGCAAAACCTTCTCAACATCCTGATGAAAAACACTGCAATAACATAGGAATGAAGCACTATCCATGTAATAGCAAGTTATCAATCACATACTGGAAGCAGAAGCACAAAAGCCCTTACATTCTCATTAATCTTCACCATCATTTCAAACATGTACATTATGTGGACGTTTCCATGCCACCTGAGGCCATGCAAATGATTGAGGAGCAAGTTGAATGGCTTACACCATCAGCTATGGCAACAAAAATCCAGTCAGCATATCCTCAATTGATGAAAATGCAAATATATGCTGCCTGGAGAGAACATAGCAAGCACATTGACATCACAACAAACTTCAAATACCTTTGGCAAAAATGCTCCTTGGCAAATATGGAGATGTTGTTGATATTTTTGAGCCAATAGACATGCCAGAAGGTGTCGAGATATTGGCCTGGGGGATGAAAAAGATAGCTGAGCCA
>JASFDE010000453.1:0-12311 GCA_036937135.1 Nidula niveotomentosa | reverse complement strand
CTTCGTAGCAAAACCGAAGTGACGAGGAAACGGGATAGAATGTCCCGGAGATGAATTGAAGCGTACGGAGTGTGGATCTATGAGTGTCGAGAATCCAGAGATATAGTTTGGGAGGAACGGGATATGACAGTTTCGAGTATCGGCAAAACCCTTTGTGATTTTCCCACCACTACCAATGCACTCCAATAGTGCCGTGCAATTCATATGTGGCTGTGCCATTTGCGTGCATGCCGTGTCTATTTGCGTGCGTGCCGTGCAATTTGCATGCGTGTCGTGCCATTTGCGTGCAATTAAACACGGTAATGCACGGCACGCACGGCAGTGGCACGGCAAAAAACCTGTGCCCATCAAGTTATACCAATCGACTCATTACTGCGCAGACTTAGAGCGCTGAAATGACTCATATTGCCGACATAATATGAAGGTGGACAGTCATTGATGAATGGGCATCATACATTGCATATGAAGGATCAAGCCTCTAAGAGATTATCACGTCGAGATCTTTATGTTACACACATGCAACGGCCACCTACGGCCACTAACTGTATACTGTACTAAATAAATCAATTCGACGCCATTGTGACTTGTGAATCTCTGTGATCAATTTTGGTTTCATCAATTTCCTTTTTGGATAGGGCTTGGCAAACGTTCTGCGTCCCAAAAAGGTAACTTAAGATAGTTAAGCCTCAATGAGTAACGTATCTGACATTTCCTGCTTCTGCTAATCTTTTATGCTATTAATAGACTGGTGCAGAGCGATTCCTGCGACATATAACCGAGATCGTCTTTTTGTCGATCAACGGGACGTGCAATATTCAATCGGAACATCATAACTGGTCTTCGATGTTTCGATACCATCGCAGCAACAATAACATGAACAACGATACCGTGTACTCAATTGTGATTTATACGACTGTATTAAAACCTTCGCGTAGATATCACAGTCGGAATAAGTGAGCGCTAGAGCTTGAAGTAGGCGACTTTAATTTACCTTTCGATTTATGGTCTGTACGAAGTCAGAGCTAATATTAAGCAAAAAGCGCCATCAGGGCCTGGAGGAAGGGCGTCAGGTTTTAGGTGATGTTTTCTTTTGTTCGTTATATAACGCGTCAAGCACAGACAGAATCCGCATTTCCGCTTGATCTTGCCAAGATGGTCAACCCCTACTCTCCCCTAGAGCCGCAGAGCGTCATCAATATAAAGCATGCAGATTTTCTGGGATTATGCAGTCCTCTATGGGCCACGGTAGCTGCCATTTCCTTCGAACGTATTTCCGAAGCGCAGCGCTAATCATATTCAACGCAGGGATATCCGCCATGTATTTTTTCCGATGCATGACGATACTCTTGAATAAGAAGAATAGACGAGAAATGTGCAATATTTATCGCCTTGAACATTCGCGTGCAGCAGCTTGCATTCATTGATAACCGAAATTTCCCCACTGGCCCAGTTGGATATATCTTCTCCATATACGGATCTCCGCTAGCTGTTACTCCAAATGCATGTTTTTTAATTGCTAACTGGATGGCGGATGGATTATTGGTACGTGGGAAGAAGAGTGTTTTCTCCAAGCTAGGTTAATTTCGGGTCTTGCTAATATGCCCATGTCCTTGTCTAGCTTTACAGATGCTATGTTATCTATAGTGCCAAGAGATGGGTCATTGCATTCCTCGTGGTTATATATATGGGATCTATTTTTAAGACTTCGCTTTCTAAGATCATTCATTTACCTAAATTAATTTTGTGTCTACTCGGCTACTAGCTATGGGTGTAACTCTCGATTTCTACGGGTTCGAACGTCATCCTGGCTCTCATGATCTCGGCGCGCCTTCTTCTTCACCGAAGGAAACCACAAGGTCTTATGGGCCGCGATAGTGGCGCATCTTCTTCATACACTTCCATCGTCACGATGCTCGTTGAAAGTTCTGCGCTATATGCTATCTTTTCACTGCTGTTTATTGGGCTATATGCTGTTGGACACTACTCGGCAGACATTTTCCTCCCTCTTTTGTCTCAAGTCCGGGTAAGTTTACATTTAACCACAGTTTACCGAATTAGAATCGACATATTTTCCAGTTCAGATAATCGCGCCCATGCTGATTATTCTTCGCGTTGCTGACAAGCGCTCCTGGATGTCCAAGACTGCCAGTAATACAGCAGCAGTTTCTTCCTCAATCGCTTAAATAGCTAGAGTAACTGGAGGATTGTCAACGGCGGCATCCGGAAACGAAGTATCCATGACCATGTTCAAGGACAATTCTGAACACGAACTTTCAAAGCAGCCATCGATGGCATTCGAACAATCAGTGTAATACACTATGTTTCATATTGATTACTGCGTAATTACTACTTAAAGGGTTGGGATATTGGTGAGGCATGTCTATTTATTGATTCCCATTAGCATACTGTGTTGAGAGTCAGTATTCCATTTGATGCAGACATTCCAGAGCGAATGTTCATAGCCGACAGAAAACTTAACTAGCATATTTATTACTTTATATAAAAATTATTGAAGCTTAAATCTAGTGGTGAACATCATCAAAAAGGTATTCTTCGAGATCCTAGAACTTCATGGTTCTCTGGGAGAGCTGCCAAGGCGAATGTTGCTAGTCAGCATCAATTGGTCACGCAGGCGTCAAGAGAGAAACATCAGCACTGTCTGCAACCTTTTTCATCAACATACCTACATATCACGTGCATAAAAACCAAAGCGCCGGTTCGCTAATCATTTCTGGTTGGCTTTCTCCCGCATTTTGAAACCCGCTCAGTTGGCCGCCATTTTTCGCTGTCCGCGCGGGCATGCACGGTTCCAAAAGGTAAGATTTTACTTATTATCATATTTGTACTATATAACCGACCATCGCCTTATCTCTAATTCACCCGACATTTATACCATTCATGCACCATCATCTTTGCAGGCTGTTACACGCGTATAGTTCAGAACAAAAGCTACGACCAAGATGAGCCGAATTTATGTTATTCCTCTGAAGCTAAGATGGTCACTTGTACTTGTGGCGTTATTTTCGAATGTGTGCAGGGTTGCTCTGCTCGATGCGGCCGCATCTCTGGCGGCCTGAATTCTCAGATGTCTCCGGTGACTTTCCTTCATTCTTTCCTTCCTTCTCTTCCTGACCATATTTTTATTCCAAACAGAAAACCACCGCTGCACCTCTATTGGATATGGGGAACCACGCCAAGTTTCCCTTCTACAATCCTCCCCGCTCTCGCAAGCTTCCATCTCGAGATTCCCCAGCGTCTTCCATCGTTTCACGTCAGCCTTTATTTCCTCTCTTTACTCCTTTTGGCGCTTCCATTGAGCCTTCGCAGCCATAGCCATTCTGTCTTATCTGTCTCGTATTTACAAGTGGACTAGAGATTTTCATTGATTTATCTCTGTGACCAGTAGTGGATATGGAACTTGCACGTCACAGGGTGAAGTGCGAAATTGTGGCGGGGAAAGATCAGAGGCTGCTGTCACCCCTTTGAACTTCGAAAGCGCACTAGTGTTACGAACAGCTAGACCTTTATCAGCGATGCTTTCGAAAAGCCCTCTTCTTCGTAATTCCTGCTAAACTGCAGTGGCCGGCGGTCTCCCTATATAACAAGTTGTGCTTGTCGACAATTATCCGTACAGAAACCTTCACTTTCGTCATCACGGAGCCTCTCAAAAGGCTGCAGCTGTTTCCTTGTCCACCTGCGTCAGCGCTTAGTGTCATATACGCGGAAAAATATCTAGCCAGCGCAGAAATAGCATGGGCGTAACTGCTAGAGAGAGGAGGGTATTGTATTTTGCGAGCGATCAAGACTGATCTGAAAGCATCCCATTTTCGCGAAACGCCGTAGATTTCTTCACACCCAAATCGTAGAACGATCCATTTGGATGGCAAATTTCTTAGCGCTCACCTCAACGTTCGGTTGCTAGATGCATGTACATGAACGCCCATCCTCTGCACTTTTTTTTGAGATTCATCTACAAGAGCGTGCGTAGAATTGCTACGTTCTTAACGATCGTATTTACCATTTCCCTGGGATAATTTTTGCCTTGCTGAATGAATAGGTTTTATGCGTTGAGTTGACCCGGAAATAGGAGCACAGCTGGTGGGACAGAAACTTTTCCTATGGTTCTGGAAGTCATCTCGGAATTAGGAGGGATCACGGAGGTGCGTTCTTTTCTCACTTTGACTGGTTTTGGGTACGGCAAACAAACTTAAAACCAATTCGCATAAGATTCTAAACACTTTCGATACAGGCTAATAATGGGTTATTGCCACTGAACGATCTGCCGTTTTAAGCTTCAGAATCTCAGCTAACGTGCTACTGGGTTTCGTACGAAATGTCAGTGACTTGAACTGGACAGAATAGGCGAGTGTACTTGCTATTAAGCCATCGTTACCCTCCAACATACGATATGCAATTGCCAAATCTCGCTGCAGAAGCACCGGAGGTGTCAAAGTGCTGTTATCTCATTTCCGGACAGAAGTGCGCTCATATGGCCGTCTGCCTGAGAAACACGGTAGAAAAATTACGTTCAATCACCCCATTCCACACGGCGCCACCTACTTGTTTCCTATATCGTCCTGGCTCTATCTGCAGTGCAACTTCCACAGTGGAAAACATGAAAGTCATTCACACTCGGCGTTCACAACCTTTGAGCTGCGATGTGTGGATGCGAGAGGCGCTTGAACTTCAGGGTTTACACCTAAGGTGACCAAATCGTATGGATTTCAGTTTAAAAACAAACTAGGATGGTCCTGAACTTCGTCCTCCGGATACCAGCTAAATTCAAGATGACCTACTTTCTCGACGATGGAACTCTCTTTTTTACCCCAAACTTTTCTGCTCAGGCTTCGCATCGTTGCTGTTCCATTGCTATTGCTCTCACGTAGTGTCTCAGTCGGAAACCTATGATTCTACACAACAACAGATTGCACTGGAGGTTATTCATTTTGTTATGAAATTCACAACAATGCATGCTGCACTGTCGTCACGGGTGTGTGGAATTCGATATTCTTGGAAGGTGTTGACAGTGGAAGGTATGTATGGCGGATTCTGTCCGATATTAGGCTTCCACGTGGTGACTGTTTCACGAATAGCCCCGTCATTGCATTCGCCGAAGAGCGATGTCAGAGTCCAAGTGTATCTGTGGGTCTCAATGTATGCCTGCCAAGTGGTGTAGTAAACTATTCAACATTTGCTGCTAGAAAGACTCATTCCCTTAATATTACCCCAGTCCAGTCTGCTGTCTGGATTCCTAGTGCCCAGCGATCGCGGGAAATAGCATCTTCTGGCCTGTCCACGAGCAGCAGTAGCATGAACTTTACTCAAGTTCCCTAATTCACAAAGAATTCGATAGCGTTCTATACAGAGGATGGCAAAAAGGTTGATAGTTAGGATGCCGGCTGGAAGGGAGGAAGAGTACGAGATGGCTTTGGCGCAAGGCAACATCTAGAAGCTAAAGACACTCATAAATAGGGCGAGAATAAAAGACGTAGTTCGAAGGACACAAAATACATATAGTTTGAATTTGCAGACAAGTCTGAAGCAAATATCTTCTACATATTAGTATAACCTTCTCCAGGCAACGGAATTCATTGATGTGCTCCAGAACCTAGGAGACTCAGTCTTCACTAACAGATTCGGAATGCTCGCCTGGATACTTATTTATTACTGATCACCTCTCCATCCGCATTCCCAATCCAAGCAAGAACCAGCAAGGTTGGACGAAACTGTTTCTTTGACATTGCATGAATGCGACAACCAAAGTACCAGCCCTAATCACTGTAGAGAGGTTACTCCGCCATTCGATCTTGCCAAAATGCGTGGATAAACGGAGACAAGAATACACGCTTTCACTATGTACGGAAGTCTGTTAGATCTAGATAGTTTACAGGTTATCCCGGATTTCTTGGGGGAGCTAGCGTACACCGCGATTGCTGGAAGACCGAGAAAGCGACATGAGATGTGTGACTGGACTGCGTACCAGTGCGCGGAGACTCTGTTTTAAAAATTGCACTCCTCGTGCCTCGCCGCTTGACTATCTGATAGTCATTTGCTCCAAAAAGCGCATTAATGGGTCGGGAGCAGCAGCGCTTCAACTTGAGGACGCCGGTTGACGCGCCGAACCACGTGTTGTAAAGTGATTGATCCTCCCGGGTCAGACGCCAACTCCTTCGATCGTAGCCGGGATCCTCAGGTCCGAAAGAAACATCCCTAAGGTTGTAAGGTTGTAACATTCACACCGCTTTGTTAGGTCTGCCACACGTCCTCATCGATTCATCGCCACTGCCTCCCCAAGCAATACTACCTTCTGACGCTCCACCGCAACCCTGCAGCTATATCCTGGATCTCCTACATCTGCAACCGTCTCCTTACCCTCTGTCATTCGGACTTCTAACAACTCTATTCCTTTGGGCCATTTGGAAATGACTCTGACCGTTGGTGAAGTTTCAAGCAGTGTACTTCTGGAAGTGTAGCACCATTGTAGGTTTCTTTTATTCTCCTCGTCGTCCTCCAACAGCGCCTTCTTGAACCAGCAACATCCAAACAATGCTATCTCTTTGAACTACGACACGATGCTGCCTTTCACTTATGGAAGCTTTCGTATCTTTGGCGAATTCCGATTCTTGTCCTTGTCTCCTTCTACCAGGGCATTCTTCCGGTAACACCAGTACCCTGACTAGTCGGGATACCTTCACTCGTCTCGTCTTTCCAGAAGACTTTTGCTGTGTTTTCTTCGATATTTCAAGCATAAAATGGAGGAGGATGCGACATATCCGGACAAAGATACAAGCACGAGGACATAAAGCGGAGAGCCATGCAGAGGAATATCGACAAGATATCAATGGTAGAATTTAAGCGTCATGTCAGTATGTGATCCCTCTGCGACATCTGTGCAAAGACTTACCCATGGACTCTGTGAAATAGCCAAGAGAACATACGCACCTCGTTACGTTCTGTAGAGCGCAGTGATTGAATATAGTGAATTGAATGTCTGTTTCGTGTATGTACATCCAGTATATATACTAATAGGTACTTAGCTTGGGCCATCTGTATCTAGGTAGTAAATATAATAGTTCTTGTTTATGTTGTCAGGAGATAACAAATAAAAGAATATCCTAACTACTCGCTATAGCTACATGGTCATAGCGTAGGGTCGAAGCACTGATCACAACACGTTGAATGCTTTAAGATGAGATCTTCGATGATGTTGCTTGGAAATGTACCGCTGGTTGCAGATACCCCCTCTGCGAGCCATCGTGCAAACAATTTAGGCTTATTGTAGGTATGCCTACCCTGTCCTGCTTAAAATTCTACGCCTGTGCGATATTTTGTGATGTTAGAGCACCTCTTCTGGACACCGAGATCAAGAAGCGTATTGTCACTGTTCGTGCGTTCTACAGACTTGGTTACACGCCGCGAACAAGCAGAGAATGAGATGCGTGGTAACCCCAAGGACCAACAACGAGTCCAGATTGAGCAGAACTATCGCCCAGCAGAGCTACAGTTCTTGCCTGACCGAGAAAATGTCGTCTTCGATGCGTCCTCCATCGGGAGTTTTATGTTTGCTTGGTGTTTGTAGTGAAGATTACGACGCTCGCAGACAAGTTCGCGTACAGGAATGGGCTGCCAGTCAACCTTTAGCCCGCTAAAAATCACAGTGAGTGTACGTACGCCTTTCCCTCTTATTCATTGAACGGAACTCTCTGCAGTCTTTTACGCGTATATTCCTGAGATCTAGGGCCAACACCCTGTTCTTCACGGTAAATTTGATTCTCTCTATCTGTTTATTGACCGTATCTGAATATCGGTCCTTTCAATGGCGAAATTCTTCTCAGCGTTGGATTTCAAGTTCAGCTCTTGCTCAAGGATATAGAGGCTGTGGTCAGAGACTAGGTCGCCATGGACTATACGGGCATCATGTAGCCTCTAACTTATGATGTGAACTGTCCATGCAAAAGCCTTACTTCGTAAGCCGAGCATCCACTAGGCATCCTCTTACTGCGGTCACTGACGTCTAGTAACCCATAACTGAACCGTGGAGGGGCGTAACCTAATGCTGTCTCTTAAAGTCTTCCTGGAAACTCGCCCTTCTATCGATCTTGCCCTACCAGTCTTCAAACTCCATTCCTCGCTCCAAAGTTCATTGACTATCAAGAATAGGACCCCAATGCATTGCAAATATTTTAGTTGAATGATAGGCAGAGCACGTCGTCTGACAAGTAGGCTGTGTCGCTTTGTCAATGATATAGAGGGTATATCGATTGGTAGCTGGAAGATATCTATACGTCCATGATGGATACCAAGGTAGTGGTAGAGATTCGAGAGGTATGTTCTTGACCAATTATAGGCACCGTATCGCCGTTGATGATAGGTGTCGTTGATAGGTAATACCGTGTGTTATTTAGTGAGTAGGAATATATTATATTATATTGATTGGTGTGTATCTCACGCCTCTGTCGGTTGAATTTTTGTCAACGTCCAAAATATACGCGGATTAAAAGATGTCGGATTTCTTCTATGTGCAAATACTGAGGCCTATGGAGTATAATTTCGAGTTTGAGAATTTTCAAATGTACTATGTTCCGCTGAGCGCAAGTAATCACTGTCTAATAGGCGGGCGGCGGATGAAAATATGTCAGGAGTCGTCTATTCTGTACCCTCTGAAATGATAGAACAGCTTGGCTTCAGAAACAGTAATAATAAGAATGTTAAATTTTATTACCTTTGGTCAGTATATCAAAATAATGATATGTCTGTGTCGCCGTCAATGATCGACAAATTCAACCCCTGGTTGACCAGCTCACGAAGACGCTCTGCTATCTCTTCAGACACCTTGAATTCATTCCGTACTTTGATCAACACCGACTGAAGTTGAGCAACATGCTTTTTGTCCCCCTCGGGTCGCATAGAGTCGGTCCATCGACGTGTTAGGACGTCCTCGAGGAATACATCCTCGCATGAAATGTAACCATCATATTCGAACTTCTGTAAGCTGGGTAGGATCGATTTTTCCGAATCCAGGAGGTGCGGATGGATAATGCAAGGAATCTCAGGGGTGAAATGTTCGCCCAGAATGATGAGATAAAGGTTGACGAGCGTCGGGAGTGCCTCGAGGCATTGGCAGAGATAGTGAGCATGAAAAGTTTCTGCCGAGAGCGCGAGACTTTGCAATGGGAAGGCGGATCGAGAAATGAATCCGATTAGCTCCTCAAATGGCAACCTTTCTGGGTGAGAGGACTGGACGGGTCCACGGTCTGGTGGGGTAGAGAGTTCTAAAGCTCGCAGATTTGGGAGCGCAATCGACAGTAGGGGTCCCATATCCGGCGCTGCTGTAGTTTCGATTATCAACGTTTTGAGCTTCGGATGGATAGTTACATCAGCAGAAGGCTCTAGCTCAAGCTCTTCATCAGGACCGTACACCGACTCGAAATAGCATATTTCAAGATGGGGGCACCTGTTCAAAATTTGCCTGCACTCCACGAACGACATCCGGGCCTGGAAGTAGGTTAATTGATTCCAGGGTAAAGAGATGTCGGGAAGATATAGGAGGCTTAACGCAATCTTTTGGAGTTTCGGGGCGTGTTGGAACATGTCCAGCGATTTGCGAGAAATGTAGCCATCTTCGGGAGGGCTCATTGACAATGCCTCGAGCTCAGGCAGATGACTTCTGACCCGGCCAAGAATTTTTATGAACGTTTTGTTATCCAACACGCGGAGGTCGATGTGACGCCATTGCGCCGAATACTTAACGAGAAGACGTAGTAAGGAGGTAGGTGGATTAGTTTCCCATTCGTCCACCTCACGTCTGTTGACATCGAGCACAATGCTCAGTGGGTAGCCTTTTGCTCGCAACAACCAGTCCTTCAGCAATTCGGCCTGCGTCCTGTAACTTTCCCTAGACAGGACCAGGAAGATAATGCTCCATAAGCGAGGAATGGACCATGCGATATCCCTCCATTCTTTGCATATAGTCCCGAAAAATAGTGGATTCAAGCGCTTTCGAAAGCCGAGGTTTCCATCTCTGGGAGAGGATGCGGTGATGAATATCTCGGAGACGAGTTCTACGGGAAGCGTTGAGAGTAAAGAAGGACCATGTGCTGAGTGCACCGATTCTAGCAATTTCTTGACCTCGTCCAACATCCGGAACGAGCAGCGGAAGTCAATGGAGGTCTAATAAGAGATGCTGACTATAAGGTGACCGTGACTCCACCGCCTTTTAGCCTTCTGCACTCCCAAAGTTTCATGCTTCTGTCGCCTTCTGCGCACATCGAGAATTACCAAATACCTTCAAACATTGTTCTCGCCTCTCTGTTCAAAAAGCGGCTCCGGTCTTAGCAAGGTTGCTCCTCATTCCTGCTTGTCAGTGATCGTGAATTCTTTACTCCGTGCACCAAAGAGAAAGACTAACTCCAGGAGGAATAGACAGCTGAATCACATCTTCTTGATTGACGGCACCGCCCTAACAATGTATCGTATGATTCAGTGGCTTCTAGTTTACTTATGTTAATAGATTCTACTAGTAAATACTCGGCCTTGTATGTGTAAATATAACTTTTTCTGATATCGGAACTTATGGAGATCTTGAGGAGTAATGACGAAAAGAGCGTTGACGCGGTTGTAATGGCACTTTCGAAAAACATAGTCACACGGCGAATAGTGCGATAGTTTAAAGGAGAAAGTGCGATCGAGCTCTCGAGAGTGTGATGGTCCAATTTGGAGAGTGTGATTGATTCTGAAAAAATGTGATTTAACTTCAAAAGTGCTATTCAAGGAAACAGCAAAGTACAATTTAGATTACCAGCCTGTGTTCCGGCCCGCCACTTGAGCTGAGCTGAATAGCTCAGATTGGAGAAATGAGAAGTGATGCAGAAATATTGCATAGCATCATAGAAAGGTGCAGAAAAGCAAGGAGTAGGACTTGTGGATGAATGGGTTATGAGATATGACATTATCCAATTACAGACTTCTCCAATAGTCCACTTTTCTGGCATCCGTGGTCATTTCACAAATTAGAATCAACAGAGAACTAAAAATTCAAGATCAAATTCCTGTTTGTTAGAGGGAAGGTAGAAATTGTTCAGGCCTCAGTGGAAGTCAGCACTAGCAACATCAGCATTATGGCAAATTAACTTCTTGGTTTTCCCTGGCTTTTACTTGTTTCAAAGTTTCTGGAAACCAGGGAACCTGGGAACTGAGAAACTCATTGAAAACAATTTACCAAATTACTGATGGGAGTTTGTCACTGATGTATAAATGTAGTGTTCTTGCTAAACATCCAGTGCCCGTAAACTCGACTTGGATTCCATTAACTCGATCATCTCCAATATGAGCCTCAATTTAACGGAATTTAATATTACTATTAAGCTTTCTTTTTCCAATTTTAGCATTAACCTACTGTAGTGTTTTCCAGCTCCCTGTACATTTACGCAACAGAATCATCGCGCCCAATGTTGTCGATTTCAAAGCACTCGTAGATAATAATAGGGAGATTAGTGCAAACTCTCAAGCTATATTATTAATATATGAGACCTGGTAGCATGATGAGTGGTGAAATTACTCACCAAGCGCATGAGACCGTGAAAGTCTTCCAGGGAAAGCTGTCTTGCTGGCCCATGCATACCGTTTCGGAACGCCGAGGATGATATATCTCCCCATTCTCCGCGAAGGCGCTCGTCAAGATTGGGGTCAGGATCGAAGGAATACAGGGTTTCTATGATCTCTAGCATTGTTGGTCGCGCAGACGGATCTTGAATCCAACATTTTTCCATCAATTTCCACATTGGCGTACTTAAATTCGCACACTGTTCGGATGGGTACGACGGTCGTTCACCTCGTAGAACCTTGATGATCACAGTTTCATCCCGAAAGATGTCATAGAACGGTACTTTTCCTGTCGAAACCTATGTGAATATTCGTATTAGTATTTTGCCTCCAGACCATAGCGAAGTGTAAAACCTCATAACACACACAAGCAAAGGCATAAACATCACTTGGTTGAGTCGCAGATGTACTCTCGTCATCCGGATTGAATAATTCTGGGGCTGCCCAACGAATGGTTCCAGAACCACGTTCAGTGGTCTGAATAGATGCCCACCCCTTTATATCAGAAGAATCTATGACCGATGATAGACCGAAATCAGCAATACAAGCCCTGCCGGTCGCGGCAATAAGTATATTTGCCTAGTAAGGCAATCGGGCGTGGTATTAGATTCATTCCTATTGAGAGAGAACTGATTACTCCTTTCAAATCACCGTGAATAATGCTGTTGCTATGAAGATATTGAAGACCTTCTGCAATATCGAGCACCTAT